>OV651817.1:37337761-37530261 GCA_927349885.1 Psylliodes chrysocephalus | reverse complement strand
TTTTATTTTAATATATCTTTATTTATTTATTTATTTATTTTTATTTATTTTTATTTATTTTTATTTATTTTTATTTATTTTTATTTATTTTTATTTATTTTTATTTATTTTTATTTATTTTTATTTATTTTTATTTATTTTTATTTATTTTTATTTATTTTTATTTATTTTTATTTATTTTTATTTATTTTTATTTATTTTTATTTATTTTTATTTATTTTTATTTATTTTTATTTATTTTTATTTATTTTTATTTATTTTTATTTATTTTTATTTATTTTTATTTATTTTTATTTATTTTTATTTATTTTTATTTATTTTTATTTATTTTTATTTATTTTTATTTATTTTTATTTATTTTTATTTATTTTTATTTATTTTTATTTATTTTTATTTATTTTTATTTATTTTTATTTATTTTTATTTATTTTTATTTATTTTTATTTATTTTTATTTATTTTTATTTATTTTTATTTATTTTTATTTATTTTTATTTATTTTTATTTATTTTTATTTATTTTTATTTATTTTTATTTATTTTTATTTATTTTTATTTATTTTTATTTATTTTTATTTATTTTTTTTATTTTTATTTATTTTTATTTATTTTTATTTATTTTTATTTATTTTTATTTATTTTTATTTATTTTTATTTATTTTTATTTATTTTTATTTATTTTTATTTATTTTTATTTATTTTTATTTATTTTTATTTATTTTTATTTATTTTTATTTATTTTTATTTATTTTTATTTATTTTTATTTATTTTTATTTATTTTTATTTATTTTTATTTATTTTTATTTATTTTTATTTATTTTTATTTATTTTTATTTATTTTTATTTATTTTTATTTATTTTTATTTATTTTTATTTATTTTTATTTATTTTTATTTATTTTTATTTATTTTTATTTATTTTTATTTATTTTTATTTATTTTTATTTATTTTTATTTATTTTTATTTATTTTTATTTATTTTTATTTATTTTTATTTATTTTTATTTATTTTTATTTATTTTTATTTATTTTTATTTATTTTTATTTATTTTTATTTATTTTTATTTATTATTATTTATTTTTATTTATTTTTATTTATTTTTATTTATTTTTATTTATTTTTATTTATTTTTATTTATTTTTATTTATTTATTTTAATTTTCTTAATTTATTTTATTTTATTTCACCACTTTTCTTCCCCTTAATTTGTGAAAATCCATATACGTCATTATTTATTTATGATAAGTAGCTACTATTTCAATTTTAAAATTCTTAGCTTTAAAAAAATCTATACTCCCATACAGTCGTTCACCCCTATTACCCCCTTAAAATTCAAAAATTCAAAACCTTTTATTATATCATTATTTATTTATGATGAGTAGCTGCAATTCCAATTTTTAAGTTTCTACCTTTAAAAAATCGTTCATCCCATTAAACTTTTTTCTCCCGTTTTTCACCCTTAAAATGTGATGTTTATAAAATACGTTTTTAGTGGATGCCAAATTTCAAGTCAATCGAGCTTATAGTTTTGGAGATCTTGTGATGAGTCAGTGAGTGGTATTTGGATTTTATATTCTGTCATTTAATCTTTTGAAATATTTCATAAGCTAACATATATACCAATTCATTCCTGCAAACGTAAGTTGTCTCACTATTGAAACCGCCTCTCATTTTACATGCCATAATTACTAATATTGCTATTTTAACTTTAGTTTTGTAATTAACTTACCATATTCTGCGCTCAATAAACATCGATAATTACGCAATATTTCAAATACATCCACCGAGGTGTAACGAACAGGAAAATCTAGCACATTACCAAATTTATAATTCTTTTTACATGCAGTGGCTAGAAGCCAGGTGATTTATGCAAAGTCCCATTGGGTAATGGACGTTCCCTAGACATTAAAGCCACATGTATAATGCATAAACAGAAATAACGAGAAAAAAATATCCTCATTACTCCATCCACACACACTGGGTTATTAATGGTACGTGTCGTTAACTCTGAAGGGTAGCGCCAAATAAACAACAAGGTATATACTGTATGATACAAGACTATGAAATTAATTACTTAAATATGCTAGGTTCTATTAATTTACCTAATACTGGGACCTTCAAATCACCAAACATCTGATATCTTTAAATATTCCTATTTCATGTCATTTTTCGAGAATTTGGCATATTTTAAATAAGACCGCGTAGTAGACGATCTCAATTGCTAGATAAAAGGATGGATGCTTCAACTCCAGCACTCACTCTATTTTGGACATGCTAGCTAGAAGACCTCTGAGTACCCATTTGTTTCCACGTTACTACGCTCCTTACGTTCAGGTTTAATGTTTCATATTTACAAATGAAATTAGAATTAGATTGTTTAGTAACAACATACAAATGGTTTGTAGACAGCTAAGTCATCAAGAGAGCCAACGTGTTTTTGGTTTAAAATTTTCTGGCCAAGAAACCACCTGGCAACTTCCATTTTAAGAATTAGCTAAACTTCCTTGACAAGTTAAAAACACATTATCCAACTGAAACGTTTTCTAAATAATAGCTCCACTAAAAGAAATCGTGAAAGTCTTTTTCGGACTCCTGCTATCAGCCTAGACCTACTCCACGCCTTTTAGGACTTAGACGTGGCGGCATCATAACTTATTTTGCCATAATTAGAAGAGGCTACTATCACGCCTATCCATTCTACGTTTTAAAGGGTTGAAGGGTAGTATTAGTAGTTATTGTTAGGATATTAAATATTTTATATATGTTGGATAATCTGACAAATGTGATAAACACAATATAAATCCTACACCTCTGTGCCAATATATTAAATAGTAACTTTAAAACTGTTAAGAATTTTCATTGGATACAGATTCAGTTATTTAAAAATCTGATGTGTCCAACACATGACTTTCCTATCTAGTTATTACAGGCTTTTTCCGTTTATTGTGTACAACCTATTGCAGCATCTCTATAAATGTTTAGAGGATAAACTAAATATATACATTGTCCACATACATCTACCGCGAAACATTTTTCTATAGATATTCATTGAAAATGAAAATACTGAAAAATTTAAATTTAGCACTTTTCCTACAATTTTTCCATTACGGTCCATTTAAAAAAAAGCACGTATGAACAAATATTATAGAGATCGATATCGCAAACAACTTTTATTTCAACAATTTTCATAAAAATCAGAATTTTGCACATTTTGTCAAATTTCTCGAATACGGACCATTTCAAGAAATTTTTACATAAGGCAAAAATTATAGATAATAATATTAGAAGTAACTTTTATTTGAACAATTTTCTTCTCCAAACATAAATAACAGATATATTATATTCCATAAAATATATAAACGGCCTCCCATAAAGTACCCCCCCAGATGTTCCGACTTTGTCCAAAATCTAATCATTTCACTTCAGGCCGAAATAAAACTTAAGTATAAAATTTATTGATTTTTTCTTTATCCGTTTTAGAGTTTTCTTCAAATTTCGAAATTTACACATTTTCTCAAATATCTCGAATACGGTCCATTTAAGAGAAATTATGTATAGGACAAAAATTATAGAGAATTATATTACCATTTTGTCAAATTTCTCGAATACGGACCATTTTAGGAAAATTTTGCATGAAACAAAAATTAGAGATAATTATATTAGAAGTAACTTTTATTTAAAGAATTTTCTTCTCCAAACGTAAATAACAGATATATTCCATAAAATATAAAAATGACCACCTATAAAGTACCCCCCCAGATGTTCCGACACTGCCCAAAATCTAATCAGCTCATTGGACGCTGAAACAAAGCTTAACTTTAAAATTTGGTGTTTTTCTGTGTATTGGTTCATGAGTTATGCGTTATACAGACACACACACACACACACACACACACACACACACACACACACACACACACACACACACACACACACACACACACACACACACACACACACACACACACACACACACACACACACACACACACACACACACACACACACACACACACACACACACACACACACACACACACACACACACACACACACACACACACACACACACACACACACACACACACACACACACACACACACACACACACACACACACACACACACACACACACACACACACACACACACACACACACACACACACACACACACACACACACACACACACACACACACACACACACACACACACACACACACACACACACACACACACACACACACACACACACACACACACACACACACACACACACACACACACACACACACACACACACACACACACACACACACACACACACACACACACACACACACACACACACACACACACACACACACACACACACACACACACACACACACACACACACACACACACACACACACACACACACACACACACACACACACACACACACACACACACACACACACACACACACACACACACACACACACACACACACACACACACACACACACACACACACACACACACACACACACACACACACACACACACACACACACACACACACACACACACACACACACACACACACACACACACACACACACACACACACACACACACACACACACACACACACACACACACACACACACACACACACACACACACACACTCACACACACTCACACACACACACACACACACACACACACACACACACACACACACACACACACACACACACACAGACACACACACAGACATCATCGCGAAAATAGTCAAAACGGATTCAGGGGACCTCAAAACGTAAAAATCCGTCGAAAACTCGAGGTCGAAAAAAATCATGATTCCTATACTTTCCTTATATCTGTATACAGATAGGAAAGTAAAAAGCGTTTGTGTTCCTTAAACCACTGCGACATGATAGTAACATGTGTAGTTTTGGTGTGGTAGCCAAAGTCACAATGACCTGTTTGGGGCAATTAAAAAATTAACCCTACACCTGTAATCGAATCTTCTTTAATTTGTTAGGTAAAATTATGTGTTTATAGATAAGAGAACATTCTGAAAAATTTTAACATTAGAGAAAGTCACATAAGTATCACAAGTCGAAAAAAGACGAGCTAGACATTGAACCAAATCATATAACTAGTCCTGCAATACTTTATTCGAGGTTTTAATACCAAACAGCTACTTTAGCCACCTTAGCTATGTAATAGTAAAACAAAATTTATTATTTCAGGCTTAGATTTCTATAAAATCGAAAATCAGCATATATTATCAAACATCCTTAAGATCATATTAAATCCAAAGGTGACGTCGAGACTGGTATAGCATTGCATCGAAAAACTGAGAATATTTTTAAACCGGATCATCAAGATTAAAAGGCTGATGAACTTGCAAAAAGAAGAGGGTTAGAAGAAACAACGAAAGTTTGCAGTAAATATTACTTTAATAAAAAAACTGTGTTTAAGAACAACATAAGAACTACTACTAGCTATAAATAGAAACCTGTTAGAAATAATAGAATAACTCATGACTCGACATGCCCAAGTAAACTGACATCTGATTAAAATATTCGTGTGTTGACTATGTCACAAGAAGTCTAAAATAGTCGAACGTATACTGATCAACCACAGGTTGATCCAAGATCTTATATATTACTCTGAGTCAAAGACCTATACAAACTTAAATACGTAACAAAGGTGGTAAAACACAATAAGCCAACAGGCTGAAGTATTATCATAGACTAAGACTAATAGCATTTTCGAATCTAGTGCACGGCTTGCACTGAGTGCATACAAAAGGTGGGAGATATGTCAATACCAGTTACTGTTCAATCTGAAATGTAACCGGTATCGATATATCACTCGTCTTTTGTATTCACTCCACGCAGGCAGGGCAGTGGAATCGAATACTCTATAAGTCAATCCCACGAAAGTCACTACAGCTATTGCTAGTTTAATCTAATTGTGTATCTATAAATATAAAAATTACTTGCATTACATAACAGACCCAGGACCTTAAATGATATACTTGTGGTTTTCTAGCTCTCTCGCATAAAAATTCCATTACAGCCCTCATGTTACAATCCCAATAGGTCATTACCATATTTTTGGATAAAAGGCTTAGTTATTGTCGAACATCATTCTGACATAATCAACTACAGTCATTATCCCAAAACGGAATTCAACAATAACACTTGAGCCAAATGTAGGCCGACCCTCTCAATCGGCATATCCATCCTTATCAAATCACAATACAATGATCTCTATTTTGGTGGAAAAGTGATTTTAGTGGCAGGCCCATCGCAGCCCATTATTCCTGACATTAAATGCCGCTGCCTCTACTGCCCATCATTCCTGCTTCATAGGCGTCCTTTATTTAGAAAAATCTATTCTGATGCGAATTTTTCCCTGATATTTATAATTTAACAACGATCCCATTGATAGCTTTTGGATAGAGAATGTATGGAATAAAAAAAATATATAAAATTCAGATACATCGAAACCACTATTTGATAAGGTATCTGGTATAACAAAAATAAGCAATTAGGGCAATACAGAAATTCATAATCTAAGCCATAATTATTGTACTCGTAATTCTGTGGAAGCAGGCTAAAAGTATTTGATCCTCATTTCAATTTGAAAAAGAAAGTCTAGGTAGTTTGCTCTTAGTTACTGCAATTAACGCAATATATAACCGAATCTTTAATTAAGGAGTTAACCGTAGCGCAACTAGTTTCAGTAGCATTTGACCATCATCAGGCCTGTAAGAAAAGTACATGAACGAAAAAAAAAAAGATGAATTAAATTTTGTCATTTTTTAAATTTAATTTTAAATGTTCTTTCTTTAAGTTATACTTTTCAAATGTGACCAAAACTAGATGCCCTTGATTATTTAAACTCACTATTTGTTACTATGGTTAAGACTTTGAGTTTTCTTAATGGAAAAAATTTAAATGAACAGAGTTCATTAAGGTATAGGCAAATATCACCAACTGAATGTTATTGACAAGGGATATTATGTATTTAATAAAGCAATAATCGTTAATAATAATTGTTTTCAGGAAACAATACGTCTCTCGCACGCTGAAAGGCACCAACACACACTCTCAAGACACTCTACGAACCCCATGGCGCCCAAACCAACTTTTAATTTTTCGAAAACCGAAAAGAAAAATGCCACAATCAAATTTGAAACTTTTCTCAGACTCCCAAGACCTCCCCCTCACCGCTGAACTCCAGGATCTGCTGGAATCAGCCCCCTTAAGTATTAGATAAACCCTTCCCAATCATATAATTAGAAATTGACAATATATGTATAATATCGTGATTTAGGTTTTGTGGTTTTCCTAAATTATATTCCCCACCCTATACTTGGACTTGTCCATTTATGGGGTTGGAAATAGCAAAATTGGCGATATTTTTGGGGAACACAACCTGCCACACAGGTCCCACACGCGCACACGACACCATTTGGAAATAGCTACCTAGGTTACTTTTGTAATCAGGACAGACCACCCTGAAAAGGAGGATAACTCCTATAGCAAGGAAATAGGAAAATAAGATGTCCTAGAAAAATGTAAAACACCTATGAAAAAATCGATAATAAAATAAAAAAAAAGTTAACTGTACCTAATAGGTGAAGTTTCACCACCAGGTGGCACTACTGGCATGTGATGTTAAAATAAAACTTTTTTTTATTTTTGTCATGTTTTAAATATATTTAAAAAAATATATAATTAAAAATGGCACGTAGTATATAAATAGGGAACAAAAAAAATTAAAAACTGGAATGAAGGGGGTTGAAGTAACTGTAACCAAAGAAAAACTCTTAAAAAGATAATCAGTAATTTTATAAGCCATATATTTTCGCTAATTTCTATATATTATACTCACTGAATAAAATATTAACTATATCGATAGAGCTAAATTTTTCTTAAGTTGTATTAACTCAAAATAAATGGTTTTCCACATGGTAACACACAAATCAAATTCCCAAAAACCAATTTTATGACAAAATTGGTTAGGAAAACGCTTTAGCAGTTGGTGATTAACAGTCCTTTCATAAGAAAAAGTTTATTAAATATATATTAGGAACAAATATTTAAAATGTTTAATTTTAATAATTTTTAATATCACTTATTTAACGGCATAAGTAATTACAAATTGATATTTTTGTACCTACTTGTTTTAACAAAAAATATTTATTTACAATTAGGAGATCCATTCATGTAGGAGATTATTTAGAAATGGTCACAAAATAAAAAAATGAACAATTGATTGTTTATTAATTATTAAAATTATCACAGTTATAATTTTTTATTATTTCTCTTTTGTAGACATAACATCAAAATGTCAAATTGGTATTAATTATTTTTAATGCACATTTCCAATATAGAAAAAAATACATAGCATTTTCTAATTTTATCATTGTTATCTTTTATTTACAATATAAAAACGATGTAAAATAATACACTACACTTTACACTTTTTATGATAGTACTTTCACTGATATATGAGATGCAATTCTGATATGTTACCGGCTTCTCGTCATCACGGAATTAAAAGTGTTTTAAAAAGAGTTAGGTACTTTGGGTTTATTGGGATAAAGGGTATCGCCAATATAAAAGGGTATCTTCACACTAATACACACGCGTGATTAGTATAACTTTTTAACTGCTTTATAACTGACGCCGTTCGGGACACATCTGTCCTGTGTCGCCAGGAGCAGATAATGCTTGGCCGTTATTTCCCGCATTTTTAAAGGGAACCGAGTTGGCGTATATTCATCGGGCATTGAAAATGTGGCGCGGTAAATTTGAATTTAACTACTGTTGAGATTTACTACAAGAAAAAAAGTCTTATGTCCGAAATGGAAAAAGTTATCGGCCTTACAATCATGGACTAAGGCCATACAAGAAGTTTAGAGGAAGACTTTAAATCTTCAAGAAGTAGCAGACAAATATAATATTCATAGTCGACACTATCTCTAAGGATTAAAAAAAGGCCGCTCAAATCTAACCAAAGAAAAGCAAAATATGTTTGTTAATCATTTAAATCTTGTAACATCGTGGGGACTTCCATTTAATATGTGGAACCTGTAGATATTAATTAAATATTATGTCAATAAAAAAGGCGTACAAGAAAGACGTCTAAACAACAATTTTCCTGGCTCAGACTGGGCAACCAATTTCGTAAAGAGACACAAAGAGAATATTTCACATATACTATTGGCAAATATTTTCACCAAAATGACCAGAAGTAAACTTGAATAATTTTTAAGACAAACTTAACTAATAATCCTGGAGACAAAAAGTTTATTTTTAAAAGGGGCACAACATATCCGAAGCACGTAGTCAACAGCACAAAAGCGGCCATTAGCCCAATGTACGCAGGTACAGCTGATAATCCAATGTTACTAGAATATGTAGTATATAAGGCAGAAAACATGTGGTGGGCCAGACAGAGCTCGATACAATAGATCTCGTAGTGGCTGGTCTGATGCGGTCTGTTTTGAGGACTGGTTTCACACGGTAGTTGTCCCTTTTTTAGAGAAAAAGATGGGCAAAAGGTAGGTACCCAATTTCAACTACAATTTTAGCTTCAGGTTGATTTTTAATGTTGTATTTTGTTTTGCAGGTGTTGATAGGAAATAACTTATCTTCCAATTTCTCAAAGGATTTTCTCGCAAAATGTCAAGAGCTTAATATTTATTTTATTTGTCTACCCAGTAATTCGACTCATCTTATGCAGCCACTTGACATTGCATTTTATACACCTTTGAAAAAATACTGGAGAGAAATTCTAATGCAATGGAAAAAGGCACCCGGACGAAAATTAGCAACACTTACAAAGGATGAATTTCCGCAATTACCAAAATTTAATATCTGGATTTAAGAAAACCATTTGATCCTTTGTAACCAAAAACAAGATTGCCCCTTGAGAGCAAAGATGTAGACAGATCTTAATCACGTGTTTCTGATGCAGTTGTTGACCTAAAATAAATGCGAGGGTCAAACGAAGGTAATCCAGGAGAAAAACAGAGACAAAAGAGAGTGGCTGTTGAGCCTGTGTAGAGTAAAAGTCTGTCAAGGCAAAGAAAAGATCCCATCGCTTTATTAATGAGCCTCATACGTCCCTGAAAAAATAACATCTGAGCGTTAGTAGGTAAGAAGGTATCATCTTGATAAAAAAAGTACTTGTTCATAGTTATTTATCTCATTAATATAACCGTATTAAAAAAGAAGAAACCAATAAAAAATAATTTTGTATTATAATATTTTTGTACCTAATATTAAAATACTGTTTTTCTTGTAGTTCTTGGGTTTATAGGTGTAAGTAGAAAACGAAACTCGTGTGTATATGTGGTTAAAGCTTTCGGCACTGGTCTGTTCCTTGTTCAGTAGTTTTTTATTGGTAAAATGTATTTTTTTTGTCAGTAAAACCTTGCGTCTTTTTTAAAAAATAATGAGTTTACATCCGACAATTCTACAAGAAATTTTTTATATAGTTAACATTTTATTATTATGTATTTTAGCTTACCTTTGGTACAGAGTTTTGGGGTGTGTCATTAAAATTATTAAAATAAGTTTTAAAACTCAAGTAAAATCATTTCTATCCGGACTTCAATGAGTGCCCGAAAGAAAAAAAAAAGAGGCTCTTCAGTACCCGTACACTAAAACAGACACCACATCAATGAACATGACAGGAATTAAAGTAAATAAAACAATATAATAAAAAAAGGTTTTATCTTATTTTAACAATTTTAATGACACACCCCAAAACTCTGTACCAAACCACGAAAAAAGAGAAGTAGATGAAATAAAAATTAGCTCCTTAAAAAAATACACTGTCGCATTTAAATTAATTAAAGGAACTTCAATTTGAACCTTCTAATTGGTCACACTATTTAAGAATGAGTGAGAATGCATATTTAGAGTTGCTGCAGTTAGTAACACCAATTATAAAAAAGCAAGACACCAACATGAGAGAAGCATCACCACATGAAAGGCTAAGTGCAACGATTAGATTTTTGGCTACTGGAAGTTCATATCAAAGTATTAAAAATTTCCTACTGGCATATCAACTCCTAGTTTAAGCGTTATGATACACAAAACCTATATGATTATATAAAGGTAAGTGCGATAGTGACTTTTTATTTATTACAGCCTACAAATATGTAGTCATATAACATGTTATGTATCAGAATACTGCGAAAAATAACTGGCCATTGAACTTCCTACCGGACTTAATTCTGGTGTTGAAGCACATTGTACATTCCAATAATTTACAAATTGACCTGATTGCTGCTGCTGGTGCTGCTGTACGGACCATAATCGACCTTGTGACAACGGCTGAGTTAATATAGCTGATGTTTTATTAAGGAAACGCATGTGGCTTTCAAATATGGTATCGTTAATAATTTTTTTAACGAAAAGTAGCATTTCCGTTGCCATATCATCTTTCGTATTATCGTTCTTCGTCAATCGATCAGCCACCAGTTGAAGAACTTTTTTATTTGTCACATTAGTGGAGCTGCTGGATGGTCTCTTTACTTGTGTACCTGAGGGTTTATGGGTGGGGGAACTGATTGTGAACCGTTTTGGGATTGTCCTCTCCATCATCATGTGCATGATCGTCAGCACCAGACGATGAATCCTCTTACAAAAAAATAAACATTTATTGGGTACCTACTAGAAATACCTCTAGATACTATATTACAACGTAAACTAAGGTAATGTATTGTTTTAGATGCCAGAAACTAAAGCCGGATGGAGACAAATTGCCGAAGGTTTTCAAACTAAATGGCAATTTCCTAATTGTCTCGAAGCTGTAGATGGCAAGCATGTACGCATAATACCACTACCAGACAGTGGATCCTTATTTTGGGATTATAAGAAATTTCATAGCATAGTGTTAATGGCGGTCGTAAATTCGTATTACAAATTTATTATGTGCGATGTCGGAACTAATGGAGCCATTTCAGATGGAGGCGTAATCAACAATACTGAGTTTTATAAAATATTACTTAACAGTGATTAACATTTACCACTCGACGCAAGGCCACCGTCTAGTACCACAAAACTACCATTACAGTATGAATTAATTTAGTATTTACTTACTGTATTTTCTGGATCCTTACCATCAACATCCATTGTGTTGTTCATAGTATTTCCCACCACGAACATCTTGTGTATCATTAAAGAACATAAATAAGTCATGGTACCACAAAAATGGTTTATATATGTCACCACTTCCATCTTCGCTTTTAGTAGCCTCCTTAACGTTCTTTATTATACGCTGATCTTAAATTGTTTATTTTCGCTTTTACTATTTTTATAGTTGCATTGTTATCTTGCTCTTTAAATTTTTAACCAAAACATTAAACGCAGCTTGTCTTTTGTTTGTGTTGTGGTATTGCGGATCTTTTTTGTTTCACAGACATAAGTGTTGCTGATAAAGTTATATAAACTAACTAATAAAGTTATGATTTGCCATGGCACAAGGTACACACAGTAGTGTGTACCTAGAAGTATCTAGAGATAATTTTATGCGACCTGATCAAAAGGTTTGTTTATACATCCGTTTAACTGAAAACTGATATGATAACTTTTGGTATAACCATCGAGCCACAGCTCCGTACCAGTTTCAGTTTTTTACAGTTTTTTGTGTTAAAGGTACTTTTAGACGGTCAGATCAGTTCTCCGTTCAGTCTCAGTTTTAGTCGAACTGTCAGTTATATGTATGTGTAATCACAAAAAACTGTAAGAAAAACTGAAACTGATATGGAGCTGTGGCTCGATGGGTATACCAAAAGTTATCGTATCAGTTGTCAGTTATACGGATGTATAAACAAACATTGACTGAAAACGGAAGTAAAACTAAAAATGAACTGAAAATGAACTGAAAATGAACTGAAAATGAACTGAAAATGAACTGAAAATGAACTGAAAATGAACTGAAAATGAACTGAAAATGAACTGAAAATGAACTGAAAATGAACTGAAAATGAACTGAAAATGAACTGAAAATGAACTGAAAATGAACTGAAAATGAACTGAAAATGAACTGAAAACTGATATGACCGTCTAAAAGGACTATTACACATTTAGATAACTGACCGTTCGACTGAAACTGAGACTGAACAGAAAACTGATCTGACTGTCTAAAAGTACTTTAATGAGAACATTATCATTTTTAAATTACAATTTTTTTTAATAAATTTTTTCATAGACCTTGCGATACAGGAAAGCCATCTTGTTAAAATTAAAATTTTACTAAACGAATAACCTTTACTTTTATAAGAAAATCTTTTATTAAAATAATATACTTTCTTATATAGAATAATATTCTCGTTGGAAAATATTGGTTTACTGGATTGAAAACTCCAGGAAGAATACTGCCAGCTACAAAGCAAGCTACGGAAAGGCTCAGATGTGATTAACGAATGATATAATACTATTAGAGTTGGGATTAAATGTAATTGAGTTACTCTGCTATTAACTTTTATGATAGTGGATGAGCAACCATCGACAGAGCAATTCATCGGTCTTACTGCGGTTTCTAAAGATTTAAGTTTAACAGATCATCGTAAAAGATCTATCTCTGATAATTTTTATGGTCAGAATTGGTTGTTTAATTACAAAAAACACAACAAAAAAAATCAAAGTCATAATAAAATTTATGCTTAAACATTAGACCTGAAAGAAACAAAATATGACACAAATAAACCAGTATAATAAAATTATTTAAAAGAAGAAGCACATACAAAGATAATTTATTTATAAAAGATGTTAAGTTAATCAAATAAAAGAGGATAATATTATAAAAACACTTCTAATTTATTTGTACACATCTAGAAAAATTTGCAGTACCTAGAAAACTAATTTTTTAGTAAAGTGATATTGCAAAGATGTGATATTGAACTAAAAAAAATTATTTTATAATAGGTATTTAATGACAGGTTGTACGCTAAATTTGAGGGTATCTTCTGAAATGTTAGGAAGAGGGCATATTATCAATTAAATCATAAGGGGGACAAACTTTGGAGTAGTATTACTAATCAACATATCTGAATGTTGTATGAGGTGATACTTCTAATTTATAAAATATGTTTTAACTCAATTATCGAGATTTTTAAGCGTGTACAAGTTTGTCGCCATTAGCTTAGACTACCTAAGAAGACAGAAATGGTCCTTTTCACAAGGAATAGTATGAAAATGGAATTAAAACCTCCAGAACTCCTAAACACAAAACTAATCTTTGCAACAGAGGTGAAGTGCCTAGGTCTCACCTTTGACAGTAGATTATCATGGAACTCGTATTAAGAAAACAAAGTTAAAAGGGCATACATTGCTTATGAACAATGCCGCCGAACCGTGACCTGAACCTGGGGTTTCTCCCCCAGAGTCGTCCCATAGACTTACACGGCTACTATCATAAGACCTATGCTAGCATACAGTGCAGTTGTCTGGGTACCGAAAACCCAAAAATTAACAGCTAACCGTAAACTAGAAAAAAATTAAAAGAACAGTATGTCTCAATATAACAGAAGCCATAAAAACAACACCGACCAGAGCCATGGAAGTCATTTTTAATCTCACCCCCCTTGATATTTACATCAAATAGGTTGCTCTGACGACAATCACGTGCTTCCGCACGGTTGTAATAGAACCTGATGTAGGATCTGGTGAAGCAAGACGTCGCTTTTGGCAGGAGGCGCTCGATTCGCTGTCAGTGCTTCAAGCGAATATGGAATCTATCTCACCGGGACATATCTTTCATGAGCCATGTAAAATTATAATAAAACAAATAGAAGAGCCGAAAGTGACAGGTACGATTCATATCTACATCGACGGTTCTAAAAGAAAACAAGGCTCAGGATGTGAAATATACTCCAGATTCTTAAACCTAAACATAAAATCAACTGTGAGCAATAGTGCCAGTGCAGTTCAAATAGAGCTATTGGGGATTCTCATAGCAGCAAAAGAAATAACCAGAAACAATATCACTGGAAGGAACATGCTTATCTGTGCAGATAGCAGACAAGTACTACTCACCCTGAACAGACCACGTATTTACTCAGGGTTAGTACTAGAATATCACGAAGCTTTGGCCGAAGTATCCATTAACAATGTAGTCACCTTAAGATGGATCAAGGTCACGCCACATCGAAAAGTTACCGTCTTGCTGATTCAGTAGCCAAGAAAGCAGCCAACCAAATACTTTTTGGACCTGGCCCATCTATTGGACTGACAAAATCGGTATAGTGACAGACCTAATAAAAAAAACATTCCCTTTTGAAATTCAAGGAAAGATGGGATAAAACAAGAAACTGCAGAGTGACCAGGGATCTCTTAAGGTATCCTGACAACACTGCAGCAAACAAATACTTGACTATGACCAGACAGAATCTGCGTCTAGTCACAGGCATTCTGACTGGTCATTGCCAAGTACGAAAGCATGTCCATATCATGGGGCTGTCAGAATCCCCACTCTGCAGAGGGTGCGAACAAGAAGATGAGACCATTAAGCATGTCCTTTACGACTGCTTGACGGTCTCATTTATTAGAAGGTTTGTGTTCGGTGAGTATCGGCTAACACTGGCCGATATAAGAGAAGCACCTCTTGGCGACTTTGTCAACTACATTAAAACTGTAGGTTGGCTCACGAGCTAGGAGGTACCTATCATCTTAGGAGGATGCACAATGGGTCTAATGGGATCTAAGTGCCGTGGGGGTATCGTACCCTCCACACGTTACAGATACAGATAGCCTTAGCCAAGAACCCTTCTGAATGAGGAAGAAATTGATGACCTCTACTGGCACCTGAGCAACAATCCTAGAGTGGTAAGCCAGATAATAAGTATCTACCCAAACTAGATTTTTAAAGTTAATTTAAGCAAATAAGAATCTAAAGGGTAAATACTCTCTTAAAAGAAACGACGTATTACAAAATAGCCAAGCGATTGTTATATTAAAAATTTCCATTTGTGAATTTCAATTGTCAAAGCATGTGAAGCAGGGAGTAAAATGTTGTAACATGCTAAACTTTACTATAAAATGATCTTCTATTTGTGATGCCTCTATTTTAATACTTGTATACTGATCAACTAATTTCACATTTTGTTTTTCTCAGTCCGGATGGATCAAAACTAGTAGCAAAAACTTATTCAGGAATAAAAAATTTATTGTGACCAAAACTCTGGGGATTTTTATGTATTTAATTACATTTTATAACAATTTGAATAGATGTTCTATTTCGTTTATTTTACAACTTTTCGCCCTTCAATTCCATATTAAACCACTATACGACGCCACAGTCGTTGTGTCCCTAGTCGCCAGTTCTTGCATAAATGGAGAACAAAGAGAAATTATGACCTTTGTCTATGTTAATGTGTCAGTGTAGCATGGTCTTTCAGTGTCAGGTCGTACAGCCAAAAGTCGGATGGTTCGTTCGTAAAATCGATATCACGGAGAAACTCTGCCCTATTCCGTTGTATGTCATTAGAGGATCCACATTTAGCTTCCTACGTAAAAAAGGGCACCGCTTGATGAAATAAATGTCCCAATTTTCTTAACAAAACTGCCTTTGTTCAATAAATACGGGTTAAAAAAATATATATCGGCAGAGTTACGTCTCATATCGATTTTTAGTTATATTTTCTTTTCATTTCATTTCTTTCACTGTTTCTTTTCTCCAAATTATTTTTTTATATGTGGAAACCAATAGTGAGGTGAATGCCAGATATAAAAAATAAGAGCGGTATCATAATTTTTAGATTTTTTTAGAAGCGTTTGCAAGCGTTTATCCCCGAGAATGATATATTAAAATTAAAATAAGGAAAGAAAACTGGAAGTCATTTATCACAATTATTTATTATATGTATTATGTATAAAAATGGCAATAAAATACTATGGGCGGTTTCTATGGGCCATCATTAAACCAGAAATCTTAGTTGAGCGTCGGTTTATAATGCAATATCCAGAAAATGTATTCTTTACATTCAGAATTTGTGGTATATATTTAGTGAATAATAAAAATTATTTATAATAAAAAATCCAACAAAATAAACTAGCGGTAACTCGAGTTAGATGAAGAACTAGTACACAAATGAAAGCTATGCATTAAATAAAAAAGGGACTAACAGGTATTGGTTTCATAAACAAATATAAGAAAGTGGAAGAAGATAAGAAAACGAAAAGTAAAAAAGTTTTGGTTAAAGTAGGTAATAAATGTCAAATAAAAATATGTGCTATCGAAATATCTCACTAGAGTATCGCGGTGTAGTCAGCAAAACAGAAAATATCAGGGGACAAATAGGTATTTATTTTTTGTGGACTAAATTAACTATTTATACTAAGTGACACGGAAAACAGAACACCCAGTATTAATAAATTTATTACAATAATTTTTAGTATACATGTGTCTTTGGGTTAGTTCAGTAATTGATCAAAATGTAAGAAAAATCCAACCGTTGGAAAAAAATAAAAAATTAATAGTGTGTTGGTCCTCCACGATGTCTTATGCACTCAGAAACACGTCGGGGCATACTCCTAATAAGATGGTCGATTTCCTCTTGAGGTATCTCATCCCAGGCAACTTGTACCTCATGCTAAAGTGCCGCGAGAGTCTGAGGAGGATAAGGTAAATGGAGTAATCGTCTTCCCATAATGTCCCAGACGTGTTCTATGGGTGGAAGATCGGGAGATCTAGGGGGCCAAGGCAACAAATCGACTTGATTTTCTTCAAAATGGGCCAACGTAATTATGGCTACATGTGGTCGTGCATTATCTTGTTGGAAAAGTGGGTTGGGGAGCGTCCGAATATAAGGCAGAACATGTGGTTCCACCACCTCCTGGATGTAACGCACGGCGGTCATGTTGCCTCTGATGAATACCAAAGGTGACCTACTTCCATAAGTAATGGCCCCCCATACCATAATACCGACAGTGTGGTGCACATGCCTTTCCACGAAAAATTGTGGATCTCGTCTTTCACCACGCCGCCTTCTCACCCTTGTACGTCCATCATGTATGCCCAAACAGAATCTGGATTCATCACTAAAGACAATGGTATTCCATTTATGGTCCCAGTTCAGCCGTTCTCTACACCAAGCCAGTCGATCACCTCGGTGCCTATGAGTGAGAGGTAGGACAAACTGAGGACGGTATGACGTTATTGGCCTGCCATGTTCTGCAAACCATTGGTCAGCAATTGACCTTGTGGGCGTGAAACGGTCCCGTAGAGCTAAAAGCCTAAGGCGGAGATCTTGGAGTGGGGCCGTTCTTCTGACACGTCCTGTACCTCTAGCTCTTTATGTACGGCCTTCTTGATTCCATACCCGACAACAAACCACCACCGTATTTACACTTCTGTGCATCCTCGTGGCTATTTCTCTGAAGGACAAACCAGCCTCGCGTAAGCCCACTATTCGCCCCCTATCAAACTCGCTAAGCTGTAGAAAATTTTCTCGTCTTCTCACTCTAGGCATGATAAACAAATCAAAAAAGCTCTTCACAAAGTATTGTACGACGATCAAATGCGAATTGTAGCTACAAAACACAATTATCGCGTCTTACTTTTTTGTGCGAACAGGACGATAACACAAAAACCACTCTATCGATATGGCTGAAAAACTGATCGTTTTTTATTCTAACTTAAACAAACATATTCCTAGAAATTCTTTGTAATAAATTCATTAATACTGAGTGATCTGTTTTCTATATCACTTAGTATATATTAACTTATAGAAGCAATCCCCAGGAAGTTTCTTAATTTTTTCTTTATGCAGATCTTTTCTATATTTAGGATGTTAAGAATTGGTTCTATTAGCTAATCGTACTTATATCCACTCTTTTCCTACTTATTCTTCATGGCTTACTTTAGGTATTTTTGCGGATTGCCCTTACGCAGTAATAAAATGTTACCTTCTGAGGTTAACAACAAGTATAAAGTTTTTTTTTTGTGTTAAATTAACGTCCATGATACCGAAGCCTGCTCTGTTAAAAGGGTTCGAAATTGTCGAACTCACCTAACAGAGAATTCGCTGAAAGACCTCAAGGGCGTGGGATGAATAAAAAAAATTTGATTAACAGAGTGTGAAGTTGGTTTTATTTTCTTTTCGAATTCAAATTGACCAGTCAAAGTTAGAAAATACTCGTATGAACAATATAAAATGTTTTAGAATATAATATCTATAATATTACTGTATACAGGAAAAAATGTTAGAGGTAGTACCTTAAAATATTTTCTAATAATAAACACCCGCTAGACGAATGGTTACTCCGGAGACGTCAAGTACTTGTCGCTTACAAAATCCGGCAAATGTATGCAGGTATGCAAATGTAACTATATAATTAAATAAATCCCGAAAAACCCTTAAAAACTACTTATAACTAATGACTACACTTGGCTCAACTTTCGTTTAGTCGAAATCTGTTATGCAAAAACTGTTGTCATGATAACAATTGTGATGGCTATAAGTAAACAAAAAACCTAATCTCATGGTGAGGAAATGCGTGATTGCCAAGTTATAGATGATTGCGGTTTTTATTTAATTTCATTTAGCTGAAATCACTTATGCAAAAAATGTTGCCATTGGCACGCTTGTCATGTTACCGTTTAAACAAAAACTCAATTCTCGTGGTGGGAAAATGCATAGTTGCCAAGATAAAGATCATTTAATGTTCACTTTAGTTTAGCCGAAATCAGTTATGGAGAAACTGTTTCCATGGAAACACTTGTCATGTCAACGACTAAACAAAAACCCAAATCTCGTAGTGAGGAAATGCGTAGTTGCCAAGTTATATATCATTTAATGTTCACTTTAGTTTAGACGAAATCAGTTATGGAAAAACTGTTGGCATGAAAACGCTTGTCAACAACAACTAAACAAAAACCCAAATCCCGTAGTGAGGAAATGCGTAGTTGCCAAGTTTTAGATCATTTATTGTTCATTTCAGTTTAGTCAAAATCAGTTATGAAGAAACTGTTGCCATGGGAACGCTTGTCATGTCAATCACTAAACAAAAACTCAAATTGCATGGTGAGAAAATGTGTAGTTGCCAAGTAGTGGTTAGTAGATAGATGGAACGAGCGTAGCGTGATCTTATGATATAGGTATAAAAAGAGCGAACCCGGCCGACGTTTTGAAATTCGCGCGCGCGTATTTCGAAACGTCGGCCGGGCGCGCTTGCTTCGCTAGCTCTTCTCTGTACTTGTTAGAAGGTGGGTGGAAGAAGCGCGGCGTAATCTTATGGAGAAACTGTTGCCATGGAAACGCTTGTCATGCTAACTACTAAACAAATCCCTTAGTGAGAGAATAATTAGTTTCCAAGTCATAGATGGTTTCATTTTCACTTTAGTTTAGATTAGGATACATGATAAAAGTTAAAATAAATATAAGAGGCAACTGCGCATTTTCTCACCACCATATTTTGGTTTTTGTTTAGTCGACATCACGTGTTCCTACGGCAACAAGTTCTTCGTTAGCGATTTCAGCTAAACTCAATTGAAAATTAAATGATCTGTAACTTGCCAACTATGCATTTCCTTACCACGGGTTTTGGGTTTTGGTTAGTCGTTACCACGACAAGTGCCTCTATGGCAACAGTTTCTCCGTAACTGATTACAGCTAAATTAAAGCATCTGTAACTTGGCAACCATACATTTCCTCACCACGGGATTTGGTTTTTTGTTTAGTCGTTACTATGTCAAGAGTTCCCATGGTAACAGTTTTACCATAACTGATTTCGTCTAAACTAAAATGAACATTATGTGATCTATAACTTGGCAACTATGCATTCCTCTTGAAGAAGTGGATAAGACCTTTTATTTAAGAATCAAAATTTGTGTATAGTAATATGTACTCATACTTTACATTTATTTAAGGATTTTTTTATAAAACCGATTTATTATATTGATTTTTTTTAAATTTCAGTTCATTTATTAATTTTGTTTTATTTACATTTTAATTTGTATCAATTAAAATTCGAGTTTTTTTATAACTTGTTAGCTTTAATTTTATTTATTTCTTATAGTATGGGATAATGTTTATATTAAAACTCTGATGTGTCCAACACATGACTTTCCTATCTAGTTATTACAGGCTTTTTCCGGTTATTTTGTACAACCTATTGCAGCACCTCCATAAATGTTTAGAGGATAAAATAAATATATACATTTTCCACATACATCTACCTCGAAATATTTTTCTATAGATATTCATTGAAAATTAAAATACTGAAAATTTAAATTTACCACATTTCCTACAATTTTTCCATTACGGTCCATTTTAGAAAAATCATGTTATAACAAAAATTATAGAGATCGATATCGCAAACAACTTTAAGTTCAACAATTTTCATAAAAATCAGAATTTTGCACATTTTGTCAAATTTCTCGAATACGGACCATTTCAGGAAATTTTGACATAAAACAAAAATTATAGATAATAATATTAGAAGTAACTTTTATTTGAACAATTTTCTTCTCCAAACATAAATAACAGATATATTCCATAAAATATAAAAACGGCCTCCCATAAAGTACCCCCTAGATGTTCCGACTTTGTCCAAAATCTAATCATTTTACGTCAGGCCGAAATAAACCTTAAGTTTCAAATTTATTGTTTTTTTCTTTATCCGTTTTTGAGTTTTCTTCAAAATTCGAAATTTACACATTTTCTCAAATATCTCGAATACGGTCCATTTTAGAGAAATTATGTAAAAAATAAAAATTATAGAGAATTATATAACAAACAAGTTTTATTTGAACAATTTTTATAAAAAAATATTTTTTTTACATTTTGTTAAATTTCTCGAATACGGACCATTTTAGGAAAATTTTGTATAAAACAAAAATTATAGATAATTATATTAGAAGTAACTTTTATTTAAAGAATTTTTTCTCCAAACGTAAATAACAGATATATTCCATAAAATATAAAAATGACCACCTATAAAGTACCCCCCCAGATGTTCCGACTCTGCTCAAAATCTAATCAGCTCATTAGACGTTGAAATAAAGCTTAAGTTTAAAATTTGGTGTTTTTCTGTTTATCGGTTCATGAGTTATGCGACCTACAGACACACACACACACACACACACACACACACACACACACACACACACACACACACACACACACACACACACACACACACACACACACACACACACACACACACACACACACACACACACCACACACACACACACACACACACACACACACACACACACACACACACACACACACACACACACACACACACACACACACACACACACACACACACACACACACACACACACACACACACACACACACACACACACACACACACACACACACACACACACACACACACACACACACACACACACACACACACACACACACACACACACACACACACACACACACACACACACACACACACACCACACACACACACACACACACACACACACACACACACACACACACACACACACACACACACACACACACACACACACACACACACACACACACACACACACACACACACACACACACACACACACACACACACACACACACACACACACACACACACACACACACACACACACACACACACACACACACACACACACACACACACACACACACACACACACACACACACACACACACACACACACACACACACACACACACACACACACACACACACACACACACACACACACACACACACACACACACACACACACACACACACACACACACACACACACACACACACACACACACACACACACACACACACACACACACACACACACACACACACACACACACACACACACACACACACACACACACACACACACACACACACACACACACACACACACACACACACACACACACACACACACACACACACACACACACACACACACACACACACACACACACACACACACACACACACACACACACACACACACACACACACACACACACACACACACACACACACACACACACACACACACACACACACACACACACACACACACACACACACACACACACACACACACACACACACACACACACACACACACACACACACACACACACACACACACACACACACACACACACACACACACACACACACACACACACACACACACACACACACACACACACACACACACACACACACACACACACACACACACACACACACACACACACACACACACACACACACACACACACACACACACACACACACACACACACACACACACACACACACACACACACACACACACACACACACACACACACACACACACACACACACACACACACACACACACACACACACACACACACACACACACACACACACACACACACACACACACACACACACACACACACACACACACACACACACACACACACACACACACACACACACACACACACACACACACACACACACACACACACACACACACACACACACACACACACACACACACACACACACACACACACACACACACACACACACACACACACACACACACACACACACACACACACACACACACACACACACACACACACACACACACACACACACACACACACACACACACACACACACACACACACACACACACACACACACACACACACACACACACACACACACACACACACACACACACACACACACACACACACACACACACACACACACACACACACACACACACACACACACACACACACACACACACACACACACACACACAGAGACAGAGACATTATCGCGAAAATAGTCAAAACGGATTCAGGGGACCTCAAAACGTAAAAATCCGTCGAAAACTCGAGGTCGAAAAAAATCATGATTCCTATACTTTCCTTATATCTGTATACAGATAGGAAAGTAAAAATGAAATCTGCGAAAAAATCCCAAGCAAATTGCAATATCTATATGGTTTTTGTCAAAATAAAAACTGAAGTATTATTTTTCAAGTGCAAGTCGTATAATTTTGTTTTTTTTACGATAAATGGATATCTACAAATTCACAATATTAAAATTTTGCCAAACTTTGTTTAGAATCAAACTGTAATTTGATTTCTGACGGTTTTATTACCATTTACATTTACATCTTTACAAAGTACTACATAATTCACTTCATAATGTAAGAATAAGTCTAGTAAGATTGTTAAATAAGTTCATCAATAATAAACGATTGGTACCTGAAATGTTCTTTAAAGCACATAATAAAACATGTCCTGGGTTTAGTAAATACATATTTCTAGATGTTCTTGTAGAAACTAATAGGTGAATATTTCCAACAAATTAAGTCATACACATGATAAATATTATATTTATGACGAAAACACGAGACTTAAACTTAAAATAACACTAAATGAAACTTAAAAACACTATTACAATGAGAATATTATCTAAAAACACTTAAAAAAATCACAAATACAAAATCCGCCTAAAACAAACACATGTTAATAAACAAACATCCTACTTATAGGTGACAAATAACAGGCGCGCGAAAATTAATTTGAATCACGAATACCTGTCTTTTTCTGAATGCTGTCATCTCCTCCTGTCTGCTTGTCTCACTGGTTTGCTTTTCTCTACTGTCTCTGCTTATTTCTGTTAACAATTTGCTTTCTATTTGAAACTGCTTGCATTTTTTTTTACAAAATTTGTTAACCTTTTCTTACCTTATTTATAATCAGTAATATATATCTTCTTTAACAATAATACTCCCATATACTTAAATTTCTACCTCTACATTCAATAATCCATTTGACTTTTTAAAAAAATTCCCATCTAACATTTTATATTTCCGCTATTTTCTATACCTCGCCGCGATATTGCTAAGTCCAATTTTATGATGTCATAGAAAAATTTTCACATTCAAATTCCCCAAATTGATTTTCACACATCGGTCACTTTTCCAAGAGACATATTGTGAACATCAATTTATCAATTTATTAAATTTACTTACTTAACTTTGAATTTTGAAATTTTCAAACTTTTATATTTTTATTGATTGAACTATTGGATTGTTAACATTTAACTTGAAAATAAAAAACAATCATAACATCATAACTCTTTAATTACAAAATATTACAAACACATAAAACTTTAACATTGATATAGATATTAATCTCAATCATTATTCTCTACATATTTTAATACAACTATTCTCTCCATTCTCATTTTCAACAATATATGACCCCTCAAACGGATACTGAAACTTTGCACAAACTTTTCTTTTTTAGTTGTTACTCTTAAAACCCTAACTGGCTAATTTTTTAAATATATTTCTTTGTGTTTCTTTCCAATCTCATATTCACTCTCTCTATAATATCCTCATACTTCTGTTCATTTTTAAATACCCATTTCGTCTCTGGATTCAAACCTTTCATCACATATATTGTTTTTTTCCATGTAATGGTGCTTGGAACATTATTTAACAACATTTCTACTTCTTTAATGGGATTTTTTTATCTTGTATGATCATTTTTTATTAATATTTACTTCCTTGATATATCTTTCTACCCTATTTATTTTGTGAATATGTCAATTTCTCATTTTCTCGTTATTTATTACAATCTATTTACTTTTTAATTATCGTATTATTTATTATACCACATTTATTTTACTATTATCTATTATTATACTATTATCTACATAAACTTTATATTTTACTTCTATACCACTATTTCTTTTGTATATTTCTCTTCTTATACATACAAATTTATTAATTTTTACTTCATATTAAATTATATTACTCTATTTTCTGCTCTATTGTCTGTAATGTACTAGGTATCCATTTTAAATTTCTCTTATATTCACCATGTCTCACTCTATTATCTATAATATTTAACTTTCTTAAGCTATATAAATTTAATTTATATAATTTAATTTATGTATAAATACGTTATATTTTACGTATGTAAACTGTACACGACAAAATATTATTACAACCCAATGTAAGCAGTAATATGCAAAATTAAGCATCTGGATCACATCAATTTTACCACGAAAATTTTAAAGTACTAAGTGAAAACTCAGCAATAAAAATGAAACCAAAACCGTAAAAGGCTAGATTAGTCATTAATTCCAATGAAAACAATCAAATACGCTTTTATCCTTCAGAACTGAAGCGGGAACGCCGCACAGATTTAATTTTTAGGACTAAAAGGCTTTTTTATGATGGGGCGCCATCATCCATGAAATACGTTTCACGGTGGAAAATATACTAATGTAAATGGACTAAATTTAATTCTGCGTGTTAGCCATTATCCGCAATAAATCGTAAATTAAAAACTTCTTTCGCCAATTTTTTGTTTATTACCCCAAATAAATCATTTATACTTAATACAATCGGAATAATAACCTAACCCAAATTTTATTACAATGTTGTCAGTAGTTTTGACAAAATCGTAAAAAATATGTATACACTATGTCCCAAATTGGTGCTGCATGTATTGCTATCTCGGTTATTATAAGAGCTACAAAATCGGTTAAATGGGAAGTGTTTTTAGAATTCTATTACCATTTTAGAACTGCTATTACATTTTGTCAGTTATTTTTGGTTTTTTAATAAATCGCGAAAAACCAAAATGGTGGGTTTTTGACAGTCCTCCGTATCTCGATTATTTAAAAACATACAGTATTTTGGTCTAAACAATCTATGGGCACTTTTTTAAGGTCTTTACAATATAAAATAATATGTCTTTCCGTTTTCGAGATATTGACTATAACTTTGTTTTTTCTTATGCCATAATGGATTTTTATTGCATTAAATAGAATTGTTAATTCCCTTTTTAAAAACGTATCACAACATGGTTATTTCTTTTAAATGAATGCTGAAATTAACAAATCTGAAAATGTCCTAATTAATTTTGATGATCTGCTCAATTTGTTCTAGTAGGCGAGTCAACAATAGGTTTTAGAACGGTCAAATTATAGTCGGTTTGATTTAAACTTTATAAAAACCATATAAAAACAAAGATTTTGCAATAATTTTTGGGAAAATTTACAATACAAGCATCAGATATAAACTGTCTAATTTAAATAAATTGTTCTATGTGGCCATCATTTTGATCACAACATATTTGACAACGATTTTGCATAGAGTTTATTGCCCTTAATTTAATAATGTGTTTCTATTCACTGCACCCATAGCATTTCGGACTATTTCTTCTATAAATGAAATATTTTCGGGAGCTTCAAATGAGTAAGTTTTGTTTTTAATGTGTATCCACAAGAACAAGCAGGCCACAAAATGTCGCCATTATTCGCAATTAATATATCGGGGAAGTTTTCTTCCAAACAATCCTTTACGACAACGGCATTATGATCTGGACAACCATCGTGTATATACCAAATTTGATCCAAGCGGGCATTATTTGTTCTTGTAAGAGCTGAAAATATCGTGCTGCATTTAAATTGAAATTAAAAATTATTGGTTCAATTAATTGATTTCCTGAAAGTAAGAATTTCATATTTAAACGTAAATCTCATTTTATACTTGCCTAGTATGCCGTACCAAACATTAAATCCAAATTTTGCTTGGAATCTTCTTTGTGAGGTGAGTTTTGGGTTTTATATAGCCCAGTGATGGGTATTATGCATGTTGAAAACTCCGTAATTGGTAAATCGAGTTTCGTCAGTCCATAATATGTTCATGGAAAAATTTTCTCGCATATTATTATGTTGAATGTACCATTCATAAAATCTCACTCTTCGGGGAAAATTATTTTGCGATAAACCTTGTACAATACTCGGTTTGTATGGATGATATTTATTAACGTCCAGTATTCGATGAGCGAATAACCGATGCTGTGAGATTATTATTAGTGTATTATAATACAGCATTAATTCTCTCCTCATTTTCAATAGCATTTTTTTATGATTTCTGGGTTTTTCAAAACTTCCATAATTTAGCAAATTTAATAACAGATCCCTAAAATGTCTTGCGTTTGGTTGATGCCGTTCAGGAAATTTAGTTAACAAAAAAAAAACAATTAACGAATTGAAAATGAACAAATAAAATCTAATGTTAAACCAACTATAATTTGACAGTTATAACACATATTTTTGGCTCGCGTACTAGACCAAATTGAGAAGAGCAGCAAAATAAATTAGGAAATTTTTAGATTTGTTTATTTCGGCATTCATTTAAAAGAAAGTACCATTTGGTGATACATTTTTGAAAAGGGAATTAATAATTCTATTTAATGCAATAAAAATCCAATATGGCGTCTATGAGAAAAAACAAAGTTATAGTCAATATTTTAAAAACGGAAGGAGAAATTCTTTTGTTTTATTTTTTATTGTAATGACCTTAAAAAAGTGCCCATAGAATGTCTAGACCAAAATACCGTATGTTCTCAAATAATCGAAAACCCACCATTTTGGTTTTCACGATTTATTAAAAAACCAAAAATAACTGACAAAATGTAATACCAGTTCTGAAATGGTAATAAAACCCTGAGAAACATTGCCCATTTAACCGATATTGTAGCTCTTATAATAACCGAGATAGCAATATATGCAACACCAATCTGGGACACAGTGTATATTTTAAAAAATATGTATATATTTTTTAATAATTTTAATTTAATAAAAACGGATGCCGTTAGGAACATTTTTTATTGAGCAAACTCGATTTATTTTGTAGTGTTCTACCTATTTTAGTAAAGGGGTCACCATTTTTTAAAACACTCTGTATATTATTAAATTATAAAGGGTATCTCAACGAAAAGTATCCACCCTAAATAACTACGGAGGTAATAACTTCCTAAAAAAGTGATAAAATACGTCGACCTTGATTTCAAAGGGGACACATTTTACCCTAATATATTAAATACGTAACGTCACCCCTCTACCCTACACAGTCACCACCTTAAAATTAAATTGCAAGGGGTCGAGTGATATATCTTTTAAAAGATTTTTAAATTCTCTTTACAATCATCTACATTTGAAATTTATCAATGTCTTTATGGAAATAACTGCTTTTATAATTTTGGATTTTAAAAATAAAAACACTAGATTAAAATTATCGGTTATTTCTTCAACAGATGATTGTTGGAATAATACACGACATTGGATAGCACACCAACTAATTGTTATTAGAAAGTTATTACTTTCGCAGTTATTTAGGGTGAGTACTTTTCGTTGGAACACCCTGTATATAAATTATTTAGAATACCTATTTAGAGTACCTACTTTCTAGGTCTTTAAAGTCTATATATCAACTAATAATAACATAAAATAAAAATATTCATGCATGTTCATTTTCGTGGTGTATCACCTTTAAATACTCCTTGATTTTTTTAATCTCATGCTGTTTCTTTGATAGCTGCTCAATTACCGATACTGCAATTGACCACTTTTTTAACTCTCTCCTCCCCCCATGCATTTCATTGAGACAGGAGACCCAAACTTAGGACCGAGCACACTATAGTGAGATTTAATGTAGTGTAAAATTATTCAAGCCAACATTCCATTGAACTGGAACTGCGGCTACATTCGAAGCGGCCGATAACTTTTTTTATGGTTTTATTAGCTACTATGCTCCATTAGGTTTATAGATTTCTTTTTCGACGATTGCTATTTTCGTAGAAAATTACGTTTGCTTAGCGGCAGTTTTATTTTTAAAGCTATAAATTTTAATTTTATCTTTTATTTTGGTTGTCATTGCGCTTTTAGCAGGCTTTTGGGTTAATAAGTTTTATATGCAAATTATACAGCTTTAGGTTTTGGCACAAATTAGCAACATATTTCGATTAGAAGTAGTGTTTTTTACTAAATGATTTCTTTTTTAAACACCCAAATAAGAAGGCATGGTTTTCTTAAGTACGCTCATAAAATAAATATATTATTTTGACATTGTTCAAGATTATCCCATGAATCGTTGAGGTTAACAGATATTGTTCTGATATGTCTCTAATACTCTTATTTCTTCAGTACTCAGGGTAAATCCTAAGTTGATAATTTTCTTAACTGTGAAATGGTCATTAAAATAAATAACTTTTTAAGGTAACTTTAAAAAAAAAAACAATTAAAAAAATACGCAAAATTAAAAAATCGTCGGTTTAAAGGCAAAACACACTTAGTCAGATTTTTTTAATTAAAATAACCAAAAAAGGTTGACAGCTATGTGCACGTAGTTTAGATTCAAAAGGAAATACTTGTATTTCGTGCTAAACTTTTTATTTAATAAATGCAAAGCGCAGTGCCATCATCAGTGCTAATCTACAAAAATTGTGGATGTAAACTTACAATTCATAAATATGTGTAAAAATAAAATCTGAGTAAGACTTTTAAGTCAAAAGTTAAAATTATATGTATAAGGTAATTTTGAACAAATTTACAATTAAAAGATAACAAACAGAGTGACATAACCCAGTGTTGGGAATAGTGAGTGTGGGATAAGCCCCTAAAAAATCATATCTGATCTCCAGAAGCAAGTTAGCCTGTGTGGAATTATACCACCTTCACTATTCGCATAGAGTACAGTTGAAAACAAGTTAACAAATTAGTTGAAATTTAAAAGAATATAAAATTTACAAATACTGTGGAAAATATATTGAAATTTAAATTTAGAATACAATAGTTAATATGAAAAAGGTTAAACGCAGAAGGCCAAAGGAAAAAAACTGAAGGTTTTTCTCTACATTATAATTGCAAAAAAGTTTACCTACTGTCCACAAACATATCCAATAAGTTCTTAGTCATCCTCGCTCCCAAAATTAGATATTTCAGGATATTCACAACTTCCTAAATCATAATTATTACTATTAGTAATATTTTCAAATTTAAATTGCTTTATACATTCATTTTTAATATTGTTTAACCGTGTCCATATGACAGTGGTGACAATCGACACTTAAAGACATTGACCTGTCAAATGTCAAGAGAGGAGGTGCGTTCACCTCAGTGTGGAACATGTGATTCGAGTGATTGGAGGTGGTTCAAGGAAATAAAAATTTATTAGCATTAAATTTAAAGAAAAATTTTTCAAATTTAATTTATTTGTTAGTTAAATTTAAATAAATGTTTAATATGAATTGATCTTTTTAATGGCCCTTTTAATGCCAAGACAAAACAAAAATGTCAGTCGCGTGATTTTTTAAGTTATCACATCATTTGACTGGATTTCTTCGTTTATACAGTGTGTCTACTTAAGTTGAAACCATATGGAAAACTTTATTATTATTGGTTTGGTAAGACATCAATTTTTTAAGTCGTATACGAGATTTGTCAAAAAAAAAAACAAAAAGAAATTTTACTCAAGAGTAAATACCTTTAGGAAAGAACACAAGTGAAAATATTAAAATTGAATAATTTCATTAACATAAGTGACCCCCTAGATTTTTTATTAGGTTCTAAAGACATACTTCTACATAAATTAAAAAAAAATACTAATTCGCGGATTCACTATAAACTCATTTTTACCAATTATTTTATTTTTTTTTTCAGATTCTTCTCAAAATTGGACATTCATTTTTCAAAATATGTAAAACAAAACCCATAACTGTCAACAACCGTTAACAATGACTTATTTATTTTGAATAAATCAAATTTTAAAATTATTTATTACTTGGATAATTACTTTTCTTTATATTAAATATTGTAACTTTATTTAAAACAATTTCTACAAGAATTTAAAATTTAATTACCTACTAAGATTTTGCAGAATTCACTCTTAAATTATAAATAATTGAATTTTGTTAACAGTCATTTCATGACAATAAGTTAGTACAAATTGTTATTTATGGAAAGCGGAGAAAAAACATTTTTACTGTTAGAATCTAATCTGTCTAAGATCATTTTTAGAATTATTAATTTTTCTATGTTGCTTTGGTGAAATATAGGTTTAAACAATGGTTCTATGATAATTAAAATGTTAGTTACATCTAATATTTTTAAATATGGAAAAAATATACACAAATGCTGAATAAAACAATGGAAAAACCAGTGATGTCCATATAGATAGAAATTGTTTGGTAGCATTAAAACGCAGTTTTTTCTTGTCTGTTCTCAATAAAGTAAAACTTAGATGCCGTATAGACTTTATTCAGAAATATGAGCATACCAATAAATGAATATAGAAAAATAAATAAGATTTTCCTTCTTATTTTCTTCAAAACCCATGATGGTTTAAAAAAAACTTGTAATTTTCATTGATCATTAGAACCAGACCTGAAAATAAAAAATAACATAGGAAGAAAAAGAGACTAAATAATTAGGTTCGTTTATCATTTACCATTAAAAAATTTCTTTTTACTTAAAGGGCAACTCGGCAAAAAATTGGCGTCCACACTACTTAGACAAAATTTGCAAGTTTTGGTACTTTTTCTTCTTAATTGGAATCAGTTTTGAACACAAAATATTGTTTGTTTTATTTATAATTTATATAGATGACCAAATTAATAATGAATAATGAATAAATTAAATCCCAAAATAACTTCCTAACGAAATTGTTTTTGTAAGATTTATTGAAAAAAAAAACATACTATCCAAATAGTGTAGCTCATTTAAAATTTTTTTGTAATATTTTTTCTCCAAATATTAATTCGTCCTTTGTTCATCTGCTTGTGTATTTCGTTGTCTATTTTTTGGTTTGTTTGATTTTGATTATTATTATAAAATTAAAATTTGTTAATTTAATGGATATTGTTTACCTCTATATGCTACATCCGGATAAAAAAACTCACTGGATCGTAAAAGCTGATATCTGTCATTCGGTTTTATTTTAAAAGTTACAATACTGCTAGTTATTGAACCGTCATAGGAGGAACGATGGAAAAGTAGCCGAGGATGTTCGTATTTTGCTTCAATTTGTTTTATTTCTTGAATTTTAAATGTCAACTTTTTCACATATTGAAGAGATGATAAGAGTGTTGACCAATCACGTACCATATTTTGCTCGACAATTATGACAATGAAAGGTTCTGGTTTTACCCTCGATAACCTCAGCAAATTGTACTTGTCTGATGGAGTTTCCATATGTGTCTTGAAATTTACTAGGCCAAAGTTTTTGTCGCATTCGAGGTATGAATGGCCCCGTATGGGAAATGTTATCTTAATCGAGGTATATCTTTTTCTATAGTGCACTAAATAGTGGATAAATTTGAAGACTGACTGGTTTTTATTTTGACCAACAACGAAGTTGCAAAATATTTCAAGCGTTTGTACCCTTTCGTCTAAAACGTGGAACACAAGATTCTAGAGAAATAAAATTACTTCGTTTGATCCCTTTTTACCAACCGTTTCCAGGTATGTATTGTACCCTATATTTTCTAGAAGAGAAAATATAGTTCTCAGCTCCGGCAGCTGTTCGTCTGGTGGCACTATGGGTGACTGGCTTTTTGATTAAAGAATTTTAAAATAATAAAAATTATTATTTAAATCCTTTTTTATAATGGGGACCACTCCAAGTTTTTAAGAAGGCTGTTTATCTAAGGAAAATTTGAAGTAACCTAAATAAAAGATGTTGTGAAACCTCACAACATTTGGCTACAATTTTCTTTATTTTAACTCTTTGTATAATATTACGTTAATTATTAGTCACCTTTAGTCATAATAATTTAATTGTTAATTTTTGGCACTACCACCCTGTAAAATCCTTAGTTGCATGGGGCAACCAAGAAATGTCGAAGTAACAAGTAAAAAATTAATTCTGACATTAGATTTTCGCTTTTAAAAAATTCTGGCTCTTCTTGGCTAGTTATGTGCCGTATTGAGTGCCTCAAGGCATTTTAGTAACCACGTTGGAGCGCCTGGTGGTTCTAGAGTTGAACCTGTCTGAGGTTGTACATTTGGTCTATGGTGCTTCGCTTCACTGATATGGTGTACTGTGTCGCTGCGTGTGGGCCATTTGCGGAGCTGCCGTAACTGGGTTGAACGGTGGATCAGGTGCATGATCTACAAAACACGTATCGTATTGTTTTGACTATTTTTATTCCAATAGGTACAATTGAGTGCAGGTATTAACAATTGACTGGTTTTAGTTTTCACCACTTTAATAATAGGTTGTTCATTACACAAGGTTTTTTGTATTTTAACATAATTTTTGTTCTTTTGTACTTGTGATCTTTACTAATTTTAATATATTGAAAGTTAATTTTTAATTGAGTTTTACTGAACCTCAAAGCAACAGGTAACTTAGGGAATCCGTAAATACTGCGCTTTTTGGGAAAAACAGATCTTTCAAGTCGTTAGTGTGTATATTATTGGTTGGCTTATCATCAAACCCTAAGTGGTTGATGACCATTGATGTTCCACCAATAGGGCCTGGAACAAAAGAGTTTAAAAAATTTGCATTCCAGTACCTCATAAATAAAACACATTCATTTTCAAAAAAGTAAGTTTATTATAAAAGAATAATTGTGAAATAGTTATACCATCAATAAATAAAAAAATAAGAAATATGAAGTAGTTAATATTTACATATTTTACATTTTAATGTCCAAGGTTTATACTCAAATAAAAATAAAAAATTAATATCCAGAGGAATGTAGAGTTGACTTTCTATAATAAGCAAGTTGCTTATGGCATTTAAAATTCTAGATATAGAATAGTAAATTTAATAGATTATACTTATTAATAAAAATGTGACAATATATTTAATAAAACCCACTAAAGAGCATAAAAAAACTTAAAACTAACTAGATCATGTGGACATGGTTAAACAAAAAAACATTTACCGTTTGAACCATACCATTAAGATATATAAATAGGCCTCCAGTAACGTTACTTTCGGTGTACACTATATTTTGAAGTTACATAAGCGCTTAATATTGAGGCATGTTATGTCAAGTTTAAAAATACATAAGTTTTCTAAAAATAAAAAAAAAATTACCAACTCTTCAGTTCCCAGGGGATGAAACGAAACTAAAAATAATTACTTCTGGACCTGGATATCAATTGCGGTGATAATTGGGGTGTTACTGCATGGCGGCCGATATAAATTGTAAGATGTGGTTAGACCAAAAAACCGGCGAGGCCATGTCCTTAGTCTTAAAATTTCTGAGCCACATACTAGCTCTCCTCCTCGTGGAGTCTTTAACTGTATCCTAGGACCCTATCATGAAAAGAAACGAATGTCTCAATCATGACCTTTACATAGACATTTTTTTTGTAAAAAAAAATTCAACTCACCTTTAAAAAAAAGGGTTGGAGGTTAGAAATGACTACGACAGCAAACTCTCTGCTTTTTTACGTCTACCGCTATTTCAAGTTGAAACGGAAACCAGATAGGACCCTATTAAAATAACTGCGTTTAAACCTGGTCACATGGGAACGTAGCAATTCAAAAAAGAAGTCAAAAAAAACTCACCTAACTAAAGGTTTTTCGGTTATGAAAATACCCTTCTTAAACCACAGGCTCTACTCGTACACAGGCAAATAATCCCCCTAAAACGGGGCAACAGCCTTCTTAATCAAGACGAACACTGGCCGAAAATGGAAAATCACTTCTTTCAAGACGAACACTGGCAGAAATAAGATGACCTCTTTTTTACTACTAGCTATTTATGATAATCCATATCACAAAAAAAAACCTTAACTGAAATGACATTTTTGACTTGACATATTTGACTTATCAAAACAGACAGGCAACTTCTCAAACATTCTGACCTTCGACTAAAAATTTTGACCAATCACATGTCTAGAATTAAAAACACGTCACTAAAATTGTACGGTTGCTAAAAATCGTACGGTCATTCCATGAAGGTGATATCGATTCTCGAAGCCTTCAGCCAACTCATAGAATATTCTGACACCCCAAATGTCAAAATTATATACAAACGAACATTGCCACATTTTAACCACAGAACAGGGCTGGTATATCTAAGGGGGTCGCGACATAGGAATCCATTTTGGACGCCATTTTTTTTCAAAATAGTAGTTACATAGAAGTCACATAGTAGTCGCCATTGATCTGGCAACGTGGCAACTTGTAGTCGCCAGGTTTACCAATATAAGAAAAAAAATCAATGTCATTTCTTAAATGACATTTCCATTATAAAATGCCCATATTTTTTAGGATAAAATATTTCAATTTAATAAATTATTAATCTCGGATGTACATAAAATACGTCGGGAAAAGTAGATCACTTTCACTTTTGTGCTGTTTTAGTTTTGTTTATTTTAAAAGGTAATTAAAGAGATGAAGACAATTTTCTTATAGATGATGCATAACAAATTATTGCTCCCTTTTTTAGAGCTCCAGTCCCTTAAGTCTATTTATTTTAGGTCTTTTTAAATTGTTGGTAGGTATTATTCACTTCATTTCTATGTTTTTAGTTAATTTAAATAATTTTGTGTAATATCTTGCGATTTGTTTTCTATACATTTTAGCATGTATTTGTTGTCTACATCTTACAAATGATGGAGTTGAAATACCTTTACAACAGAGGTACTTTCCTAAAACTGGCCGAAATTTGAAACTGAATGCAGTTCTTAGAGAAAATCTCCAGTAAAAAATGTCTGCATGCAGAATAACAGTAGAATAGATTAACAAAGCTGACAAAAGAGTTGGTCAAACCTTTGTCTAGCTTTCTTAATATTTTAGGACAATAGTGTTAACAGCAGACTACAACAAAAACATCCAAAGTTTAGTAATCAAGCAAAATATTCCGGTATCTATATTTTTATTCAAAACTTTTGTGCTTCTACCTAACCATATAGAAGCATATGCATTTTATAGTATTTGCAAGATTCAGATCAAATGTACCCACAATTTATAAAGATTATTAAACTAAAATAAAACATTTCAAATAACACCTGCTTTTATGTTAAATATGTTTTTATTAAATACATAAATTAGTCTCAACCACACATTTTTGTTTTGTTTTTACTTCTAGTGTAAAAGTGACTACTAATTCAGTCTTTCAAGTTTATTATTTATAGAGACCAGCTACTACAAAATATCTTATTAATGATAACTAATTTCTCTTTAATAATGGTTTTGCATTTATTAACATTTTACAGCACTTTGTTTATATGAAACCTCTATTTAACTCTTAATTAAATCACATTTAAATCAAGTAATTACATTTTCATATTCAACTTATGTATTCTTATTAGAACTTGGTCACTTTTTTTTTACTTTGAATCTTTTGACTGTGGTAACAGTCCATTCACCAAACCACAAAGTCACTTAAAAATGTTGAAAGAGAATGTCATAAAGGTAAAATTCCTTCTTCTATCATGTTTTTTATGCAATTTTAGGTTGTAAACGTTCTGTCCAACACCTTTTTTACAATTTATCCCAAGCAACACTATGAAAGATTTAAATCCTGGATTTACAGCATTTAGTTTTGAGATGAGTGCAATCACAATGTAGTTTAAGAGATCATTTTCACATGAACACTTATTTACCACAGCACAAACGCATGTACCTATTCATGTAACATTAAAATAAAGTGGAAACAAATTGCATAATTTGATATATAAAAAAGTACAAAATGTTTTTAGTTTTAATTCGACATTGGACTACGAGGAAAACAGTGGTTCATTCCACTTGTACCATATTGACATTATTATGCACGATGCTCGTTCAAACGAACGTCAGAAAAGTGCTGCCAACTTAAGCTGACTACTATTTCCCCCCTAGCCTCAGTCACCCCCTCATCCATTTACTGGGTCTATGTCGCGACCCCCTTAGATATACCAGCCCTGCCACAGAACTAGTTTTAGTTCGGGGACATTGGCAGAGAATGTTAACCTATTACCTATTTAAATAAACATGATATCTATTGTAAACGAAACTTTTTAAGATAACTAAATGCTAAAATTATTTATATATTTCAAACAAAAAGGCAGAAGCTAAATATACCCAATAATAAACTATTTTCTAGAAGTTAGGTTTATTAAGATTACTTTCTTTTAATAATATTTCAATTGATAATAATTATCAAAGTATTTAACCTATGAAATTCTAAATGCTACAGTGTAAAAGATTGATTTTCCGGAGGATAGAATGTGTATATTAAAACTATACATAGATAACTGGCGATTATAGTAGGAATCGTTTTTTGTAACATTAGGGAGAGATATGTTTTTTTGGTAGTCTAAAGCTATGGCTTCAAAAGTAACATCAGTCTTTTTGGCAGCTCGTTTTTTTGAGTAAAAACTTTGAGCTTTAGCTTTGTGTACATCATTCAAAGTGGTAAGTTTCCTTTTTCTAGCTCTAACAAATGGTTCAGTACTATTCTCCAAACTTTTCATGTCGGCCAGATATTTGTCGCAAGTACTACATATGTCCTAACGGGGATAACCGAATGATATTTTGTAACGTTTAAATTTTTTTCTGTTGGTTTCATAGGATATATTGACCTCAGGATATTTTTCTTTAAATAATCCATAAATTTTTTTAATATCGAGATCTTCTGGAAGTTAGATCTTTTTTGTTTTATTTAAGCCATAATGGCTTTTTCTTCCCTTGATTTAATATGAGCGACAATTTTTTGCCTAGTAACCAGAGGAAGTTTGTGGTCTAGTAGAATGTGTTCCACGCTTGCCTTTTGGATCTTTCCCTACAAGCTTCAAGGACCTTTGTACATATTCAATTTTTGATCTTGTAATGCCATGTATAGCAGCAAAAGCTTTAATATACACTGGAACTTCGTGAGCGATATTTTCCCTGATAACTCTTACCCAAAAACCATACGAGCAGTCATGCAGCGAAGCATAATTTTCCTCAGACCTATTTTTTCGTCTCTTAATCTGATTAATCGTAATATGAGATGCTAAATATGAATTTTGCTCATGTCTATCCGCCATATCATTAAATTATTATATTATAGCCTTCCTTTCATTTTCTGAAATACGTTCAAAACATTTTAAGCGCTTGCACTTACAGTCTGAACCGACCTCATGCGATTGCACTCTCAGTTTTTTTGCAACGTCTCTTAAACGTTTAAGTCCCTTTTTTTACAGGAAATTCCTCAGCTGACTGTTGAACACTAATATCATCCATTTCACTGTCTTTAACTACACATAACCTAAAACACCACAATAAACTGAAAAATCCGCAATATCACTCTAAACAAGCACATTCACATCTCAGCTGTTTACAATAAATTAAAAAATGATTTAATCACGCCATGCTTCTGCCGCTTGATACTGGACATAGCTGGTTTTTTCTGGGTACGCGTGGACTACTCTTGTTTTTCCCCTGTACGGCAAATAATATATTTGTAATAGCTTGGCGACTAAGCTTGTTTTTGCCTTATTTCATGGTGCTTTGCACAACGCTAACAAATACCTGCAAAATGGCGTCAATAACACAAAATTGATACAAATGTGACAAAGCTGGTTTTTCCCGTGTAGTCTTCATTTATAGATAAAGTTATGACGGAACTTCGGATATCGAAAATTATTGACTTAATGTCGCTCTTGATTTCTATGCGGTAAACAATTATTAGTGGCTAAATCTAGGTCATAAATAGAGTGGAATTAAAATCTTGTTAGAGCCAAATCTGAGCCATGTTAGAAATTAAAGTAATTAACTTTATAAATTCCTTGATTAGTATTTTTTTCATTCTCCGTGATCCAATCAGCGAAATTGATATATCGGCCAACTCTAATAAAAAGATTCGAGGAACGAGTCTCCACAAATAGGGATTATTGGAGCCTCCACAAATAAAACAAGCCGTTGTTTTGATCTGCTGTTTCATACAATACACTTTTCTTCTCTGATATACAATCAGCTATTAGTTCAACACAAATTCCCAACGCCCTTTCTTGTTCTGATGTTTCCGTATACAGCAAACAAAACGAAAACAAATATCTTGATAAGTTTTCTCGCCCAAATCGCTACATTTATGCGTGATTGCCACGATTCGCCTCATTTATTTTTCCGTCACTTTAACTTCATAACAATAATTCCGTTTTTGTGGGTCGCTTGGAATCCCAAAAATGCTCGAACCAAGGAGATGGAAAAACGCAAAAATAATGGATTTAAGGGGCCAATGGTATAGTCGAATGTCGAAAATCTGTGATAAAAAATGTGCGATGTACAAGGAGAATTCACTAATTATTTTCCTAAGTTACTCATATTATATTATTAAATAATTTTACGACTCAAAACAAGAAAATGACAATTTATTTTAGAGGTTTCTGCATAAACTAGTAAATCAATGTATTAAAATGGTACAGTTTACATTAAAATTATTTTAGGAAGATGTTAAACATTTAAAGTTAGAAACAATTATAGTCTACAGTCTTAAATTCTAAATGATCTCTAACAATGGTATTGGTTATACATTTTTGGAATCTTATCCTTTAATTGATGTTAGTAATGTTGAATAAGAAAAGGTTTTTGGTTAAAAAAATCAATAGAAAGTTTGTTCTTAAAGCCTCTTATCAAATTTAGTTTATAGTTTTTTTTATAAGGAGACGTGGGTTTAAAACTAATGTCAAAGCAGAATTTAAGTTATTTAATATGCTCAAAAAGATTCATAAATTCAAAATTATAAATAGTTAACGTTGATTTGGTACAGTTATAGATTTAAAACATTTTGACATGTGTTTGAAACCTCAAATGATACATTTGTCATTTATATAAACAATATTATAAGAATTAGATATTAGGGATTAGGATAGTGTAAAATGGATTGAATTAATCCACCTTTTTGTTAAATCCTGTATGTATGATTAGAAAAGAAAATTTTGTAATCTAGTAGATAGGATTTTGAACATTAAAAAAGGGATGACTTTGGTTGGTTTTCGGGGAGACAAGTTTGGGGTTTTCCTTCATCTTGACAAAAAAGGATGATAGTTAAAAAAAAAATTGATTTTTTAATAAAGAAAAGTAGTATTTAAATAATTAAAGAGAGACAAAATACTCACCGAAGAAGCAGACTGAATTCGCAGTTGGTCCCAGGTGATTCCAGAACAATATTAAAAAAATTGTTGACAGTAGGTTTGTCCTATCCAGGAGACATACACGGACGCAGCCCTAGCTTTGGAGTGTGTGTGTGTGTGTTAAGGATTCATAGTGGTTTTGAGGCCTAATACACATGTGAATACTTTAGTACAAAGAAAAACCCAAGGTATTCATTTTCTTGTTACTTACATGCATGTATAAACTTTTCCTTTAAAATAGAATAGACTTTCTGATTTCCTTATGTTGAAGTAGAACATACCAGTAGTTTTCAATAGACATTTCATTCATACAAATATGACATAGTGGAGACTAGTGGTATAAAGTAAAACTTTATATTAGATATAGTATGATAGAGATTAATTATTACTGACCAGAGCATAATAAGCAGAAACTTCTCCTATTGAATTTGTCATTACCAATACCGTTTTCATTTTAACAGTTTAATAATAAATGTCATTCACCTAATATTTATTGTTTTATTATATCGAACTTTTCTTTAGATAACCTATAATTCCCAGCAAACGAACCTAGACTAAGAGAAGAGTCAATTTAATGCTGACGTCACTAGTATCTACTGTAAGTGTTGATAACTTTAAATGTTAAACAGAACTTTTCATTTTGATTGAAGCTGGCCAGGGAAAATTGAGTAAGAATTTGAACCAAATTTGATTATTATTTTTTATTAAAATTATTTGGAACCGAATGAATACAAATTAAAATCACTTTTTAATATTTTCTTTAGTAAAGTATTGATTGTTTAAATTAAAAGAAAATACAAATCTTAAGCAAAATAAACATATATCATTACAATATAGGTCATATCGGTCTACTAAACATAAATTCCATATTCTAAAAAATAGTGAATCTTGATATGCTTTATACGGCATGTGTTGCACATTCAAATTGTCATTCTAACTCGGCTTTGCACTCAACGTGTTAAGCATGTACATGCAAAAACATGTAATCCATGCCCGTATAGATATATTTCCCTATTTATACCTTAAGTCTGTCCTTCTAAACACATTTGATTCCTTTATTTCTTAAGTTTCCCATATCAAAATATTTTGTTCCTTTACCACTTAAGCTTACCCATACAGTATGGTTCAAATGAAAGGAATAAATTCATTATATTGGAAGTAGCTGGTTTTTCGAAAAAAAGCTCGGACAGGTCAATTTTGTTTACTCAAAGCGCAATTTTTTAAATAGAATTCAATTTTCCCCCACTTCCCATTTTTGGGCAGTGACGTCATTGACAATTTTTTTAAATGGTAACCTCAATTTTTTTTTCTTGATTTTGATAGATCTTGCAATTTCCTACTCGGAAACATAATATTTGAAATATCTTACATAACAATTTTTTTTGAATAGAAGACATTTAAAGATCAGACACATAAATTTTATTTTATTTTGAGAACACAATAAATGAATAAAAGATAATTATTTGTAATTAAATGCTTAATCTAACAAAATAATAATAAAAATAATAATAATAAAAAGAATTTGTGAAATTGTCACTGCCCAAAAATGGGAAGTATGGGAAAATTAAATTTTATTTAAAAAATTGCGCTTTAAGTAAACAAAATTGACCTGTCCGAGCATTTTTTCGAAAAACCAACGACTTCCATTATAATGAATTTATTCCTTTCATTTGAACCATACTGTATAAAAACAGGTGAACCATAGAACGCTATTCCTATAATAATAGCAAAAAGTGAGCTGTTTTGATTTCGTGCATAACTTCATTTTCAGGTTTAGTCCAGGATTAGTAAATAAGGTCGACCTTCACCCATCTGTTTAATGGATAAAAGTTTTTTGTATATTAAATTTTGTTTTTTAATATACCGCAAATGGGTTGCCTAAGAAAATATGGTCGCGGCCAGTTTTTACTTTTCTTTCTGTATAAAGATAAGGAAAGCATATGAATCATGATAAAAGTTGCTTATGATGCCATTTTCTATTATTTTGTCACTATACATGATTTACCTAAAATTGACATAATTCTAGATATTTAAGGAAAAGTGAAAATTTCGAAGTTTGAAACTAACTCAAAAACGGATGAAGAGAAAAACACCAAATTTTAAACTTAAACTTCAATCTATCCGGCGATGAGCTGATTAAGATTTGGGTATGGTCCAAATATTTGGGGAATACTTTACAGGGTGTCGTCTTTTTTACTTTAAGAAAATAGTCTGGACCGTATTTCCTTAAGGCGAGTAGAGATCTGATCACGTACGCGTATGAGATAAGCTGAAGCCGAACCGAATACCTCGTGCGACGCATTTTGTATACACGAATGGTGGACGCACGTGGCGCTGTTCGTCACTGATTCAGTAAATTTGCGAGCACGCAACCGTATACACAGAACATTTGTAAAATTAAAACAAAAATAAAGGATGAGGATGACGTCGCGGAGTTGAGTGCATGTTTTATTATCCGACACATTAAAGAATAAAGAAGAGAAAGCAATCCATGGCCGATTTCCTGCCAAGGATATTCTTGTTTTATGGTGTTGTAGTAGAACTGGCGTTTTGCTCTCTTACGATATCACGATGATTATTTAAATCCAGGAGAAGCAAAACATTTTCCTAATTCCACTCCACGCAAAATAAATCTTAAAAACTCGCTATAATCTGTACGGTGTTGTATGGTACAAATTCCCCGTCCAGACTGAGCACGTACTGTGCATTTCCTCCCTTTGATGTACCGCCAACAAACGGATCGGGGCGAGGCCGTACGGCGCACACAACGAGGCAATTTGCCGTGCCTCGGAAAGCCTTCGACATTTGCATGCTCATGCGTCCTCGGCGTGCCTCATACGTATACGTACTCAGATCTGTACCCGCCTTTAGACAACTTGTTTCCGGTATATTTATAAACATATTTAATTTAATAAAAAGTAACTTTCTTTGATTAAACAGATATGTAAAGGCTCATGCTCAGTAAATAGCTGGCATAGCCGAGTAGCAGCATCATTACGTTATTGTCAGGGTCGGCTTTTTTAATAAAATCATTTATACATTTTGAAAATAGATAGATAACCGTTTGAAATATAAATTTTTTTCGAGGGATTTAATAAACACATTTTATATCTATAACAGTGAGAACATAAAAGTTAAATTTGAAAGATGTCCTAAGTTTTGTCAAATATTGCTTGCATACTAATTAATAATTTGTAATAAAACAGCGCCTTCCACCATCGTTATTTTACTATAACATGATAAACTTTGATAATAATGAATTTAAATATTTACATATAAATAATTTTATATATTTATTTACGGATAAAAACCTATTTTACACAATTGTACAACAAAATTACTTAACAAATTGACAATATTTTATTTGCCTGGGCATAAACCCTTTTACAATATATACAATTTTCTTTACAACATGAAATATAAAACAACATAATCTGTAATTGTACATGTACATACCTAATTGACATATTAAAAAAATAAAATAAAAATAGGATAAAAATAGGATAAAAATAAGTCAGTCAATGGTAAAAAGTACATAATGTAGAAAAATGGCAATAAAAGTAATAAAAATAGTGAACAGAAAAAATGGAAAGAGCGCAAGGTTAAGCACCTAAAAGAGTGAATACAGTACTGAATAAAAATAAAAATTGAACATGTACGAGCAAATATAAAGTAATAAAAAAAAAAATTTAATGTGTATATCTATTCATTAATAAATGGGCCAAACTTCAAATGTGGTTACTTTTGATAAAAATAAGTTTATTTAAGTCAATTTACCTTAGTAGAATTTTGCTTTGATATTTCTAAGGGTTGCGACATACGATGTGCTCTATCTACAATACGAAAAATCAGAAATAATGGATTACACTTACATATTTTATGTCGAACACAATAAAAATATTATTTATAAACCCGCTTATACATTCTTTCATAAATTAACAGGCTTGGCGACTACTATTTCGAAATAAAATAGCTTTCAAGTTGCAAAACTATGTCGCTAATCTCTTAGATATATTTGAAATTTTCAAATTCAAATAGCAGCCAGAGAATCCTGGAAATAGGGACCTCCCGTACAGGCTGAAATCGTCTGGTACACAGATGGTTCAAAAACCAAGGAATAAGCCGGTGCTGGAATCTATGGACCCAAGCCGAAAACAACGACTTCACTGAGTTAAGTAAAATAAGCAACAGTGTTCCAGGATGAACTAATAGCCATACAACACTGTGCAAGAGAAATACTCAATCAGCAAGTATCAGGAAAAACTATTGTTATATACTCTGATAGCCAAGCAGCTCTAAAGGCAATTATCTCACCAGAAATCAAATCACGACTGGCGAAGGACTGTCTGGAAGACCTGGCAGAGCTAAGTAGTCAAAACAATGTGATTCTAGCCCAGGTGCCAGGCCATGAGGGATATCAGGGCAACGAAAAAGCCAACTAATTAGCCCGAGAAGGCTGAGTTAAGGCCACAACAGGCTCAGAATCCTTCTGTTGAGTTGCTAAGGCATTGTGCAAGGCATTCATCAAACAATGTATGCAAAAAGAGTCTCAGAAAGGGTGAAACAACTATTCAAAATCAAGACAGGCTAAACTATTCATCAAGGAACCATCGACCAAGTTCACGAAAGAACTCCTGGATCAAAAGCGTCAAATCATTAGAATAACAGTAGGTCTTCTTACTGGACACTGTCGCCTTAAAAGGCACATGAATGTCATCAATCCAGCAAAAGAAGCAACTTTGTGCAGGTTATGTGAAGAAGAAGAGGAAACATCATTCCACGTCCTGTGCTGGAATGAGGTTTCTAACATTTGGCGAAAAAAAGCAAACGCATGCAACTGCATCCGGGTGCCACTGTCAAAGCTACTAAGTCTAATAAAAAGACCACGCTAAACGACATACTCTAAAACAAACGGAGTCTCACAATAGATCTGAAAAGGTTGCAGTGGATAATCAAAAGTCTGACTCCGAATCTAATCTAATCTAATCTAATGACCTTCTCACTGGCAGCTATTGTTTGGAATGCCTAATATGGAACAAAATATATTTGGTTTCACAGTTAACAGGCAGGGCCAAGCACTATTCTGATTTTGCTATATTGGAATGATTGGGATGCGTAAAATAAGTCCCATAAGGAATGCATGGGATTTTGTGAATATCTATATTACACCTTCACACGCTATGAAATAGAAAGATAGGGTTTCTATTCTATTAAAAAATTTTAAACTGTTTGTGTTCGTTCCCTATAATTTTATAAATATTAACTGCACCAAAAGATGAAAAAATGTTTTTTCGAAACATATATATGTAGAGCTTAAATTACAAAAAATTAAACCATTTGAATAAAAAAAACCAAGGAACTTTTTATGTATATAAAAAGATATTAAAGAAGGTTGAGTTCTAAGTCAGAAGCAATTTTTCAAGAAAATCAAAACATCAAGGTAATCGGATCTTTCATTCTAAAGATATTTAAATAAAAATGTTTACTTACAATTATTTATTAATCTGTGGATTTGTACCCTTCGAAACAGTCGAGAGGTGCTTACTTGTCTTTCGCAAGTAGCCGGGAAAGTAACTTTCCCTGTTGGTATGTGTCACTTCCTTGACAGAAAATGTCATTTACTATATGCTTCGTAAATCCCTAACAAACCATTTCCATAATATTAACATTATAAGGTTTCAGAAGATGTGCGCGGCGTTCAGCAGACTGTGAGTTTTGCGTCGCGCACTGTTTTAACAAATTATATGGCTCTAAAAATACGCCCTTCCGTTCGATATTTCTTTATATTTTTTTTTTATTACTGTTACCATCAGAAATACTTTACCTTTAACAAAATATCAAAGAACGATAAAATCAGACGAAACTGACAAAAACATGCCTATTCTAAAGACCTCTTCAAATATAATAGTATTTTTAAAAGAAAATATTGATTTTCTATTGCAAAATAAGTCGTTTATCAAGCAATACCGATGGATGAAAAAAAGTTAAAGAAAAGAAAGCCTTTCATTTATCAGCGCTCGTTTTACAACGGCAAGTAAATGTTTTATAAATATAAATTGAATTTTCTTTTTCAGAAATCGAGTGCTGCTTCCGAATCAATCAATCATACGCGAATTCACTCAAGTTGACATCTATGTAGATGGAGTAGGTGCTTCTTCCCCTCCCTACGATATCATTCATAGGGTATTTTGTTATTTACACATGAATTTATTTCAGGAATTTTCCATACAAGTTTTCGTTGAAATTCCTTTATTCTTCCATAATACGGGATTTGGGTCATGTTTAAAAACAAATCAGAGGCGTTGCAATCTAAAGGACTGATCGCCGAAAGATATACGGAAAATTTCAAAGTAAAACTTACTAATCGGTATCTGTATAACAGAAAACCTCATTTTTGTAATTTTTAGTTTAATTACTTAATTTGGGAGTGTTTCTAATGTAGCACACTAAAGGATCGCCGCTGGCACCACTGTATCAGTCAGCTCAATAAGAGGAATATCCCTTCCTTTCAGGGCTTTACATCCAAACCTTTGAAAGGACTGCCGCTGAATTTATAATTTAAAAGATATTTTATGTTTATGAAATTTATAGATTTTTTTACAATATTGTCAGTTATTACACTAAATAAGTCAGCAAATATTACAGTTCAAACATTTCATTTTCATGTATTCGTAGTCTGTGATAGTTTTTATCAAAATTTCTGTCATCAATAGGAAACTAATTATAATTGTTAATTTTAAGTCACGTACATTTCCAACAAACATTGAAGTTGTGGTGAGCTGTTGGCGCTTTAACGAATGTGATGGAAAAGTTACTTGTAACGACCCTTTTAAGATTTGTAAGTAACCACTCTTTTCCTTTAACTTTTTAAATTGCCGTTGACAGATTTCTAACTGCTTCCCACAAACGACTGTAAAATCAGTATGGTTCGTTTGAAATTTGTAACTAACTGCCCTTTAACTTTCATTTTTAAAAGGGCTGTTGATGGCTGCTTTTTAACTGTATTCCACAATCAACTGTAAAATATTTATGCCCCGCTTCAAATGTGTAATCACCTTCCTTTTAACTTGATATATTCAATGGACCATTGATGGATTTTTTAGTGTTTCCCACATGCAATTGTAAAATCGTTATGTCCGTTGGAATTTTTTAATTAACTGCCTTTTAACTATAATTATTTGATAGGCGGTTGATGGCTTTTTAAGTGTTTCTCATATGTAACTGTAAAATTGTTTTGACCTTTTTGAGAATTATAATAAGCCCTCTTTTATCTTTAAAATTTTGATGACCCTTTAATGGCTTTTTTATGTTTCCTACATGAAACTGTAATGTAACAACCAACTTGACCAACTAGTCTTAAGAACCCATTTGGTTCAACTGATAGGTCTTCGACTACTATTATCAATATACTATTAAGGGACGAAGGCAGCACTGTCACCAGCCAAAGGATCCTTGAAACCAGAAGGAAAATCCATTCACCAGTGGAAAATAAAAATAATAAAAAAATAATTTTAAAGAAATAAAATTATCCCTTATTAGAGCATTGTCAAGCAACTTTGACTTATTTACAAGGCTTCACAAATGCTGGTTTTGGAACGGGGAGGAGAGAATAATAATAAGTATTAAAAGAGTAACATATTTATATTTAAAATGAGTACGAAATTACTAATACTCTCAAGAATAAATTGATCAAATTATATTTAGGGAATAAATATTAAAATAAATAAATATTATTAGATTTAAGATAAATGTGTGATTACTGTATGAAATATATAAATTTGGGACGAAAATGTAAAAATTTGCATGTATATGGAAATCAATTAATTATATAAAACCACATTACGGTGTTTCTGGAACTATAGGGTCCCGAATCGAGAGTCTTTCCTTTAAGCAAGAGTTTTGGACAACCACCCTTACTCGAATCTTTCACTTCAAAAATTTTATTTGTAATCCTTCCGGTGTATTTTCATCCCATGCTTTTATCATTGCTATGTACTCGGTATCTTTAAATGCTGATGCACTAACCTTTCTTTTGTCTGGTAACATTTGAAGTTCCCTTCTTTTTGAATTTCTTGCGTTTCGTGCGGCTAAAAATATGGGACTAGAGAATGGATCAATTACTCTATTAAACTCCTTCATATATTTTTCTTGTACTTGTTTTGCCGTAACGTTCCACATCGTTTTAACCACATTTTCTTTATAATTTTCTCCATTATCTTTTCGCATATTAAAAGCCTAATCTTTCGAAATGGATGCTATCATTTCGGTGGAAATTGATTCATTTAGTACATAGTTTCTTTCACTACAAAACGTAAGAAATTGTTTCCATACGTACTTTTTTGTTTTCACTGTATTATGAGGCTCAGTATTGTGTATACTTTCTTTCGTCTATAGCATTTAATGATACATCTCCGAATCGACTCATTTTAAAATAATTATTGATAAACGTAAAAATTTGACGGTCCTGTTAGTTAGTGTATTGTTGTCGATGTGGTTACTACATAGCCCTCAGAAAGTCTAGATACCGCTTGGCGTATGCTGTCAATACAAAAAAATGACCCCATTCAAGCTTGTCGCCATGTTAGGTAAATTTATGTTTTGGCTACACTGATTTTTAGTTTGTGTGTTCTGTAATACGTGAACACCGATAATCTGCACTTTGTTATTAGTTATACGTGAGTGAGACGCACAATTTCTACTTTCAAATTAAGAACAAAACTTTGACAAACCTATTTGATTTTCCTAGATCTGTTCAGACAGAACCGGTTTTATAAATTTTCTCGTTCTTGAAATGTTATTTTTACATGGTTATATATATATATATTATTGGATAAGTGTTTTGTGTACATATTGCTATGAGAATTATAGAGAAATTCAGTGAGATTTATGTAATATAATAATTCAAATTACAAGTAAACCATCTGTTCCTGTTTGGCAATATGGAGAAAATACCTACTTCAATGTCAAATGTACTATTTAAAAGAATGTGATTGTTAACCGGTCATTTATTTATATTATGAAAATAAAAACTCGAATTTTTTAACTAGGGAAAGATATACTTACATCGGTAACAAGGTATTTTTAGAAAAACTAATAGATTACTCCTATTCCTATAGTTTATTTGAAAATGAATAATAGCAAAATTATATAAAAATATATACCTTTGCCATAAAAACTGTGCTACCAAGCATTTTCAAATAAACTATAATTAGAGCGAGTATAAGATCTCACCTGTTAGAGAAATTGGGGCATAGGGAAGAGATTATAAAGCAGGTAAGCAAAGTCGTTGCAAAAGATAAATATATAGAAGTTATTTTAAAAATTTGATAAAAAACTAGTGGAACAACAAATGGAGTTGTTGCTATCGGAGATCCAATCAGCAGAAAGTAAAAAAAAAACTTTGGGAATGTTGGAAAAGGGCACAGCAATAGGCCCAAAACAATTCCTTGGTTTTTTAATAAATATAATCTTGTGAGATGTAAAAAATACTGCTAGAGTGGAGAAGCAGTATTGTTCTAATGTAGAAAACCCAGGGACATACAGCAGTGCACTAACCATAGGCGAATAGTCACTAAATTATACAAGAGTCCCATCTCGATTTTATTTTTAAATATTTTTGAGAATACCTATTATTATTTGTTACATTGAGTTTAATAAAACCGTAGATTTCAAATGTATTGAAAGTTATTTAAAAAGTACCTCCATAAATATATAGAAAATGTGTATATGACTAACTGGTTTTATTAATCTTTTTTGGGGTAGGTAAATATATTTTGAAAAATTTACAATCTTCTTTTGAATAAAAGACAAAATATTTTTGTTTTTATTAACTGAACAATATTTTATACAAACATAATATATACCTATTTAAAAGAAAATATTACATTTTACAAGTATCGCATATTTATATGAAATAACTTACTAAATAAGAAAGAATTAAATGAAACAAATTAATAAACAATGGATATGAAAAATTGCTTTAACAATTTAATCCTTAGATAAACTTATTCTAACATATTGCTTTAATCAATTTATTTACTATAAAAGTATATTTCCTATCATTTATTACATGTATTAAAATAAAGCATAAAACATACAAACTATAATATGTACCTACTTAGAACGGAACTAATATTATTGTATCAAGGTAGTAATAGTGGACATTTTCCGAATAAAAAAAAGTAAAAAAGAAGTAACGGTCGACACGTTTTTCTGACTATTGGTCTTCATTAGTACGGTGCAGCCAAGTTCAAAGGATCATGGAACGTGTGTTGGAAAAATTGTACAATAGGTCACTAACAAGGAGCCAATAACACATTTGCCGTTTCAGCTAGTATCCCCAAATTTTCTGGGCTTATACTAAAGTCACAAAATGATTCAATGGTCTTCCTATGGCTATCAGTTATTCTTTCCTAAAATTTTTTGGTATGCTACAACAAAACACAAATTATTTGATTTTGAAAATTTTCAAATATTTTTGAAAACTTACACATGAAATGTTATTCCTTCCTTGTATCTTCTACCGTTGGATGCATTGTTACATTCACGTACAAAACAACAAGAGATTTTGAAAATTCTGTAAAAATTTAACACCAAACCACAAATGTTTTTTATTAAAATAAAACACTAAACGACTAAACAAAAAAATAATGTTTGAAATAAAACCTTTACTAGAAGAACAAAATAAACAACACAACAGATAATAAAATCGATTATATACGTCGAACGCCGATCTTACGCTTATTACTAAACTTGTGCCGATTCTGTCTTGTCAGAAGCGCCAACTTAAAATTTATTGACATTTATTTATCATGGCGCCCATCATATGGGGGGTCAAAATGTTTTTACGATGCGGTATCTAGACCTTCTGAGGGCTATGGGTTACTACCGAAATGAAATTATTGTAAATATTTTTGATTGGTGTAGCTACTCTATGTATAATTAGGTATTATCTAAATTATACGAGGTAACTTAACTAAATTGAACGTTCTAATTGGTTAAAAGTTATACGAAAAAAATAATCAGTTTAATATCATCCTTTTTATATTTTTACATGCTTGAAATACTTGGTTTGAGCCTTGGTTATTGAAAATATTCATATACTTTTTTTTTCTGTAGAAATTTGCTATGTATGTCTTATATTTTAAGATGCCTCAGTATTGCATTCGTGCAGACGAAAAAATTTTCTTACCCCCATTTTTTAAAACTTTTTTTCATGTTTCCGATTATTCTGTATGAATGCTGGCACGGTAACTCTAGAACGAAAGTTCTGATTGACTTGTGGTTTTGATTTTCTTAAATAATTACTTCTTAGAACCCTATTGATTTTCAGAATTTTCCGTTTATCCTATGTAGGAATATGATGAGTGTAGCATAGGCAACCAGTATCACACATGTGTGTATATCATGTTGCCTATATCTTAATTATTAGAGTGAGTTGTATGCGCAAGTCAGTGCGACTGTAATGGCTGTTAAGTTAAGACATATTCGTTGTATCGATGGGAGTAAACTCAGTTTGCTACGTTATTATCGTGTTTTATTACAATTTTATATTATTTCTTACACCTAACTACTTTATAATCAATTTTCTTAAAATCCGCATATGTATTTCTTCTATTACAATTTTAGGAATTCCTAACATTCTTAAAATTCCATAAATTGCAAACATTCTCTAACGACCTGTCAAACAACAGCTGTTGATAGTAAAGGTGAAATTTCTAAGGCGGGTTGCGACCTTCATACTTGCAATCATAGCCATTTTGAAGGCTATTTTTAGTCAAAATTAGTAGCCAAGCCTGCCAATTTATGAAAAATTTATAAGCAATTTCTTAAAAATTACTTTTTTATGGTGGTGCTAACTTAAGCGCACTACTATTTCGCCCTTAGCAACAAAAACACCTTCATCAAATTTATTGGCTCGCAACCCCATAGAATAATTAAACGACCATTTTATTTGGCAAAAATCAGAATAATGCTTGGCTGTGCCTGTCAAGTATCAAGATGTCAACTGACATGTGTGAATAGCTCTTAAATGTCAAATTATTTAAAAATGTATACTTCGTTTGATATTTATTGCAAATAATTTGTAGTATATCTCTATTCAGGCTTTCCATAAAGGTACCGCAAGATAGATTATATAATGTTCTTATACGAAGGTAGGATATTTTGCTGGTTTTTTTGTAGAAAATTTTTATTATACGATTTTGGATTACATATTCAACCAGCTAATTGTAAATAATAATTACTAAACTTCTAGTCATAAATTTCCTTAATAAATAAAATTTAAAAATGAATTTTCTTACCTTGGTACCGAGATATTTTGTTGTGTTTTTTATTTTAAATATAAAGTTGTCATTTATTTGTTTGTTGAAGGAAGGCCTTTGTAAATTACATTGCTCTCTATGGATCTACTTTAACACAAAAATAGTTTTGTGGCTATAAGTTGCTATAACCTATCGTCGCAAAACTATTAATAATTTAAACATAGTAAGTAGTATCATTATAATATAAAGTTATTTTTTAAAATAAAGTACATGATCTCAAAATAAAAATAATTTATAATAAATGTGGGTAAAACGAGGGGTATAATAACAATAAATTAAGGGAAATACTTAAAACAGGGCAAGTTTAAAGAGTATTATCACAAGAAAGTATATCCGTTCTGTTTATTTATCAAATATTGTTTGAGGTTACTTTTGAATACATTTATTGTTTTTTTTTTTAATTTCTGTAGGCAGTCTATTAAATTTTTTAAACCTTTAAAAAAATTGTATTTGGGAAAGTTTTAGCGATGGTTTGTCATACATGAAAGTCAGATTGGCTTCTTGTATTGTAGTTGTGATATTTAGAATTATATTGAATTTTTTATAATAGATCTGATGCGACGGTACTATGTCATTTTTATATTATAAATATCAGTCATGTACTGAACATAATTCTGAACTGAAAGCCAATTTATTTCTTTTAACATAGTTGTAATACTCATCCTTCTGTCCTTTATTAAAATTATATAAACAGGCGAAGTAAGGACCCCAAATATTTTACATGAGCAGGCTTAAGAAGTAAAGGGGCCAATTAGTATTGGATAAATTGCTCAAACAAGTTTGTAAATCTTAATCAAAAGGCGATATAGAATGGTTTTAAAAATCAAGGCTTATCACATGGTTTAACCTAATTAATGCCAATGCTTCACAAACCAAAAAATTCAACGCCCTAATACTACTATCGGCTTTCGGTCTTTCGTTCCAAGTTAAATAATTTTTCGTTTTTGTTACGCTATGAGTTTAGCCTTATGGGCCTCAGTCTCGATAAGGTGGGAACCACCTTTTTGGCGTCTCTAGAATTATTATTGTTGTAATGTTTTTCTAAAGTAAGTACCATCATCTTTTAAAAATGTGCTACTACAATATAAATAAATGAAGTGAGATAAAAAATTGGAATTTTTCTTTTTTGTTAGTAAAAATATCTAAAGTAGCTTATAGAAATTGCATAAAACAGTTAAATAACTCTAAAATACGTTAAATTGAAAAATGTTAACTACAAGTGCCTTAGTAGAATAACAATTTCACTAAAACGGAAATATGAAAGAGTGACGGAGATATGATAATGTGTCGGAAATATGGAAAGTAAAGAAAAATTTCAACATTAGGTTCTGAGGTTTTAGATGTCGATGAAAATATTTCTTCAAAATCTTTTAATTTGGCTTCCGCTAAGTTATCTGATTTTAACTTGGATTATGCATTGTTAGTGATGTCACGTACCTAACTTAATTTTGAAGGTATTTTTGTTTAACTTTTTATCTTTTACTTGTGGGTCTAACGCACTCTCCTTCGTGTCTTTTAACATTTTCTTTAATAAAGCTATTTTGTCGCTTTTATTATCATTCTTTGGACTAATTGTTAGCGTTGCATCATCTGAACTAATTTTCAGGGAAACGCATACCGAAGAGTTTTCCTCCATAATAAATGAAAGAAAATCTCTTTTACTTTCGATCACTGTTTGAAATTCATTTTGAGCAGATAAACAATAAACATGACAATATCATTCTAATTTTTTGAAATGAAACCGTTTAAATAAATTGATATCCGGATATCCGACGTGACGGTAACATGATTCACTTAATATAGATCTTCTGAATTCTTGCACTTGCTATATTAAACAAGTAGGTTAGAAATGTAAACATTGGTCAGGGTATACTATTTAAAGATATTTAAATAAAAACGCTAGACCAAGTAATTTGTTTGGCTTAATGCTTTAGGAAAATTTCATCTTCGCCTATATTTTTATAATTCTAGCTAAACGTGCTAAAATAGCCCGAAATTATTTGCCTTACTTTTTATAATGAACATACGTGCAGAATATTAAATAATAATTTCTATTTACAAAAAAAAAAAAACATACAATATTGTTATGTGAGCCATTTCATTATTCAGTCATGCTCTAACCCTCCAAGTCCCTTTCTGTCTTATTTCGCCTTTGAGGCTCAACTTTTCCGATTATTATACATAATTAAACCCCTTAAGACGAAACCTATGTGACGACTATGGTGGAGACCTCTCGCGAACATTCCAGAGTCAACGAGATACCATTTCTAGTCTAAATATAACGTGATAACGTTTCTGGTACATTCTGGTAATTTTGGTGAAGGAGCATTCTAGACCACCAATTTGTATATAAATATTGGTGGAGAACCAACAAAAGTTAGTTAGTTATTATATGGAGAATGAAGATAAATAGTAGTCAGTGATATATAGACAGCGGACGATAAAGTATTGGACTGTGAATATAAATAGTGAACGATTCAAAGACATTCGAAATTTATATAAATTGGAAATAGTAGTGTTATAAATAAATAAGTGTTTAAATAAATTATTAATTAATAAACTGTTGTTTAAAATAACAAACATCACAATATATTCAAAATTTATTATTTTATTCAATCACTTCTCTCAGATAATACTGCTTTAAGACACAAGCTCCAAGTTTTGCTCTTTTCTCCACAATTCATTTTCTATTTGTGAACGCAAGTTATTAAATTCAATTATTGATTCTTTCTTTTTATTAGCTCGGGAGATAGAGTAATTCAATTTGTTGTTTGCTAAGTATACATCTATAGACAATTGAAAACTTTGCTGCATAATTTAACTGAACATCTCAAAAGCACTTTGTAAATAATGAATAAAGGAAACGTGAGCTTCATAGTAATAGCAACGACGAATAATAATTAAGAAGAAACAATTACCAAGACAATATTTAACGCAAAGCATATTTTTTTATTGAATAATGTTTTATTTAAAGTGATTATAGACCGTCATAGCGACAGGTTTAAGTGCCTCATTTTCGCATACAAGCTTCAAAGAAGGTTGAAAGGTACATCGATTTTGTGTAGAATAAAAGAATATTTACAAGTGGCTCCTGGGGAAAACAACAAAAATTAAAGGTAGTTTGTTGCTCATATTTTTACGCAAAACGTGTTAACTATTAACTAATAGAACTAGGCTTCGAAAAACCAAAGGCCTTAATGTTGCAAGTAGCTAAGGGGTTGAAAAAAAGGCGTAATCTTGTATAAAAAAATAAAGATTATGACCAATTTTTCCACACAAACACATCGATTGTTTGAAAACCTATATAGTCACTAGCCCGAAAAACATATTGGCTTAAATGATCCGAATGGATAAGTACATTTAGGGATCGGAAATGTTTTCTATTAAGGAAAATCGAATGTTCCATGTATTATTTCCAAGAGTCACTCATAAATTTCCTTTTATTCTACTCAACATCGATCTACTTTTCAACCCTCTTCGAGGCTTGTATGCGAAAATGAGGCACCTAAATTGGTCTTTATCTGACGGTCTATTAGATAGTAGATTCGATATAAGGCCAGTTCCAAGTTCCTTGTAGTACCTTAGCAACCATAGATTTAAAAATAAATAATTATTAAAAAACAAGCAATTGCAGATTATAGTACTTATTTTTTTCTGTTAGGCATACGACTAGTATATAAGTAAATAAAATGGCAATAGGGCAACGGCCTGTCGTCGACTAGAATTAGAAGATGTGGTGGTGAGATATTAGCCGAACCGAATGTCATTTACAAATCCAGAGACCATAGCGATAGCGGGGATATCGTAGTTGTCACATGTTGGCTGTAAAAGCCTACTATAAAGTAATAAGTATTTACATTTTTTTTTAGATCTATGCCATATATAAATCTCGAGATTCCACTCTTATTAAAATTCTTAGACCAATGTGGATTCTAAATGTTCGAAGGTCCTAGCATCTAAAGCATGTCCTAAATTAGACTGTCTATATTGATTTTCAAAATTATTAATTGTTACGCAGTCATTTGTAAATAGGTTAAAAACATTATTAATACAAAAGCGTTTTTTTAATTAGGTTGGTAAAGACACAAGGAGGGGAAAATGCACCGACTTAAATTTTGTACCACCCCACACATTCATCCACCTCATGAGATCAACAGATTTGTTACATTTTTTTTTTAACATTTCTTCTTCCTATTAGTAAATATTATTATTTAATAAGGTTTAATATACAATTAATCCATTTTCATTACATTAGATTAAAGATTTTTCAATTTTCAATAACTTTTTGCCATTGATAATAAGCCGATGACGTAGAGGGGTGGAATTAGGTGAGACAAAAGCACCATTTTTAAAATTTCTAATATTATTCCACATACTATTAGAAGGTGCTTTTTAATGCAGTTGTTTAGTGCGCAGGTGATTCTAGAATTCATTATTAACAGTTTGAGCGCCGTAGCGGACACCGGTGTCCGATCGCTAACTTTCCTCGTGGGCCCCGGCGGACACCGGTGTCCGCAGCATTATCGATATTTTATTTATCCCGCCAGGCCGAGCGGTTACATTTATATCAGATTTTATCATTTAGGGTGGCAGCTGTGGCCTGTCAGACTTGTATGCTAGTGTCAGGCTGTTGGTAGCGGTTTTTATAAGTTAGATAGATGTCATAAATTGGATATATGTTTTTTTATTCATTTTAAGATTTGAAAATCAAACTCAAATGTATATTTAAATCATTTTTAATAGTGTCATATGCTAAATCACATTAAAATAAACGTAAATTATCAAAGGAAATAGTAAAACATTTTTGTTAACTTAACTTAAAAATATAAGTTTTCCTACAATAAACTCAAAATATTAGTATATAATGTAGTAGGTTTAGTTTAGTCTATGAAAATCGTTGAAGCATGGCAAATAAAATCTTGGCTGATCTGGACAATTTAGGCAATAAGTTACTACCTTTTTCACCTTATTTTTTACTATTAGATTTTCCTGCTTTTTTTGTAGCATCCTCTGCAATATCTTCTATTATCTCTAGCTTTTCCTTCCTGTTTGAGTAGAGTGTGTGCACTTAAACTTTTTCTTGTTGCTGGTTTCGATTCCTGATTTGGGATTTCATACTTCAATAAGTCTTCTATAACAGAATTTCGAAAATCTGTGATTGACATTGAGGAATTTTCAACTTCTGTGTATATAAAATGGGCGTTGACCATCGAAGTTCCTAGAGTAGCTTCAATAAATACTTTTTTGTACCATCTTATTGTGCGACGCAAAGCAGAACTGTAGCTGGCCATTTGATCTGATAGATCAATAGAACTTTTACCCAAATTGTAGTCGATAATTGCTTCAGGTTTTTTGATCATCTAACTGTGTCTTTCAACGTCAGTGGTTTTATCGGTATGATGTGTTGATAGGAGTAGCACGTCTTTTTTGTCGGACCACTTCAATACACATATACCTCTTTCATTTTCTTCACATATTGTCTCATGTTTTCCTAATTTCTTCTTGGTAACATTAGTTCGATTCCCTTTACGGTTGCTTCGAAGGGTTCCTAACCAGTGCGTTTTCTGATCTAAAAGTAAATGCGCCAGATGTAAGCTAGTGTACCAATTGTCCACAACACAAATTCTACCACACCCTAGGAGTTTACGAGCTAACTTCATAACAATACTTGTTGAAACCGACATCTCTGGGTTTTCAGCAGTCTCTTTCTCTTTTCCTGCATAAATACTCATATTCCAAGTATATCCTTTATCGCTACATAGCTTAAAAATCTTTAAACCGTATTTTTTTATTTGTGTATTTTTATTATTGTATTTATGTTATGTGCGTTTATATAAATGCCTTTTCTTTTATTTAAATACTTCATTTTATTTAAAACGCGTTCTGATTAACACACGATAGCCGGAACGCCATGTGGGTAAAAGAAATGCTCTAGAATGCAAAACGAAAGCACGTTAACCATTATTTCGTGTGGTAAATAGTATACTTTATCCACAACGAGTTCTGTTTAATCAACTTTACTGATCGTTTGAAACAAACGTTTCTAATCGCATCGTGGGTTAACTGCTCTACACCTAACGCATTGTCGACAAAAAATTTGGCAATGGGCAATTTCGTCTATTACAAATTACAACAATCAAGTATTTATTTCTTAAAGTCTTTAATAATGGGATTAATGGACGCCTTTGGGGCTAATGAAATGTATTGCATGAACACTACTGATTTACAAGACCTTGAATTAGCTTTTTTAGTAAATTTGCCCAAACCAAGACAAAAATAAATTTACAATTTATAACTATCGATAATTTTTAAAAAGAATATGTAAAAAATCCATCAGTAGTAGTTATCCAAAATTGCTGGTTTTAAACTATCCGAAAGGTAATTGCACTGCCCAAAGAATAGTTATTTATAAATTTTATAAAATGAAGAAAGATATTGCCATTTTTTTGAAAATGTTTAAAATTTTTATAGGTAAGTAGGCATAAGGGGTAAAGGGTACAAATATTTTTACATGGAACAAAGAAAACAAATAGTTTTACATGAGCAGGCCAAAGCGTTCATATAATTTTACATGAAAATATTTAAATGGGACCAATATTTTTAGATCAAATAGGCTTAAGAATTAAGGAGCCCAAATACTTTACATAAGCAGGCTTAAGAGGTAAAGTGGCCAATTCGAACAAATTGTAAACTTTAATCAAAAGACGATATGGAATGATTTTAAAAATCAAGGCTTGTCAAAATCATTACGTGGTTTAATCCAAGTAATGGCAATGCTTCACAAACATGAAAATCCAACGTTTTCATTATACTATCGGTTTCCGTTCTTTTTTACGCTACAAGTCTACCTTTGTGGAATTCAGTTTCGATAAGGTCATAATCAACAATTTTGGTTTTCTCGGTGAGTTCGTACCTATTCATAGATAAATGTGTTACTCAAGGGATCTGACGAAATGGCAAACTTTCTTCATTCAGGCATGCCTGGAACTCTGGTTAATCTGCTTTCCGCGATGAGAAGTTCCGGTCTGTTCTACAACTGATTTTATATTAGTATTTTACTATTATACATTGCTATTGGAGTTTTATAACATTTGTAATGTTTTTATTGCCTTAATATTACTTTTATGTAGGTATATTTTTTAATTTTTTAGGATATAAACAAAACTTGGCTACCAATTTTTGGTCAAGTTAGTTAAATATTGTACTGTCTAAATATAATTAGATATATTTATTTAGATTGTAATTTTTTTTTGTGTCATCGGCATCAACTGCTACGGTTATTAGCCTCGTGTTCTGTGTAGGGATTGTTACTGTTTCCCAGAGCCACTTTAGGAACAGCACTGTTAATTAGTGCCCAACAGTGAATGGTCGAGTGGGGAATATTATTTCTTATAAAAAGGTAAGTTTAGTTAAACGAATACCTCCAAAAGTTATCCTATTCTATAATTATCAATAGTAGTATTAAATTAATAATTTTATGGTTGCTAATTTTTTAATCAGAGGATATTTGTGTGTGCACAAACAAGTTTTTCAGATTGACATACAAAATTATTTTTCACTAAGCATTGTTATGGTTGGTCATCTCTTTTAATACACACGGTTTTTAATTTAATAATATATTCCTAAATTTAAAAAACATACTCTAGATCGCCGTTTTGTTCAAGCCACCTGCGATTAAACCCACGTATTCAAGAATTACGCAACTTCCACCCTGCGAGTAGCAACGTCATCTTGCTCTAATACAGTACAAAAAAATATATTCTCCGCAAATATGACAAATATCACGTACGCCACGACGCCAAAGCCTTGCAGTACATATTTTATCTCTTGAGTTACTGCATTTATCTCTCTCCCACTCAATAGAATTGAAAAAACAAATGTTTAACCAATTTTTACTTGATGATGTAATTATCGTTAGGTTACTCTTCAATAACAATGGGAGTACGGCGCCCCTTCATACACAAGAACCAACGAGTTGATTGCTTCGGCTTCCACTGCACCCATTGGTTTTGCAATACTCGCTATTCAATTTTAGAATTTCGACCCCCAATATGCCCCCATGCTCGTCAATTGCTCCTACGACATCCTGTGTGACTTTTAACAAACTCACTCCGTTTACTATAGAATTAACAAAATGTAATTACACGGGGCAATCTGTACTGTACCTGCTGACCTGGCCAGAAGTACAACCAAAACTGCTAACTTAGAGTCTTTAATTTTCTTAATGCAAGTAAATCGTTTATTTATAGGTAGTGTAAATAGGTTTTTAATTATATAACCGTTTTGTCTTTAAATTAGTGAATAAGTCAACGTGCCGTTCATCAGTCTATAATTTCATAAACAGGTTCTTTTTAAGAGGTATGATTACGCCACGGCAAATAATAATAATAGCCGTCCCTTTCCCCGGACAAGCTCAGCTTTTGGGGTTAAAATTCACTCGTAAGGGGGTGAATTAGGGAGAGTATTATTATTATTATTATTATTATTACATTCTATATGAACCGACGGAAGCCGATGTATCAACAGGAGAATGAGTTTTCAACAGTTAACACAAAGTGATAATTGATTAAATATAAAGAATAACAATTTTAATTTTTATTCATTTTGATTATACTCATCAATTTAAGATTACTTAATTTATTCAAGCATTTTTTTGTATTATAACAATATATACAAAATCAAAAAAATCGGAAAAGGTACCAATAACAATGGAAGATAACAGTGACGTCACAGTATTGTACTAAACTAGACTAAACTGTATTCAACTGGACCTCTCAGTAAATTATGTTATCAGTAACATGTCAGTTTTAAAACAAAATAATATGCAGAGTATTCCGACTAATTGAATAATTGAATTCCATCCTTAGAGAAATCGATTGACTTTAAAACCCTTTTAGACGTCAATTTATTTCAGCCGCCAGTGACCGCCAGTATCGTTATAAAATAGTAATTATTGAAACGTTTCATAGAAGTTTGCTGATGTCAAGTTTAGACTTCCAGCGCCCAGAAGCTTACAGCCCCTGCCAACTTTCATCGTTTTCCTAAACAGGAGTCAAGAGTATTCAAAATTGAACATATTTCAGCACAGTTGTACGAAACTTATTGGTGTGTGGTTCAACTATATATAACTAATCTTGAAAATGATGGCTTAGTTGCAAATGTCGCCTTAAAGTCGCTCCCACCAAACTTTTCAAACAACTCGATTTGTTTCGCTATGGGAATATAAGCGCAGCGACGAATTTCAAGTCACCGGAAACTTTAAAATTCTGTTACTAATTCGAATTTCAAAGTTCTAGTGGTTTAAAGTAGCCTTCTGTTAAATTTTAGATATACAAGGGCTATTAAAATAGGTTTTACGGCTACAATACAAAACTACATTTTTTCATTTATATTTGTTAATTAATATGAAGACTTCAAATAATATAAACACTATAATACGAGTGGAATAAATACGTCGGTATGTTAAAAAAATGCGTATTTTATTTAAAGTAAGGCTGAGCCATCAAATATATCCTAAAAGATGTTATGTGTTAACAATCAATTAAAAGGGAATAAAACTACTAAACTTATGTTTACCGAATACCACCACAGGGAATTTTAAATCAAACAAACACATTTGGAAGTTACAACTCTTAGAAATACATGCCAAAAAGGCTGTTTTCGTTTAACGAATCTAGTTAAACCAATTAATTTAGTGAAATATCAACAAAATAATATTTAAATTACTTAATCTGTCATCGCCTGCGTGACAGATGACAAGCGTCCCTCATAGTAGACATAAGACATATTAAACAGACGTTGACAGATGACTTTGACAAAGAGATAAGAACGTTCGTGAATGGTTCTGGAGTCAATCGTACTGAATCGTACAAAATCGTCAATAATAAATAATGTCCCACTCCACCATTCACTGTTGGGTACTAATTAACAGTGCTGTTCCTAAAGTGGCGCTGGGAAACAGTAACAAAGCCTACACAGAACACGAGGCTGATAACGGTAGCAGTTGATGCCGATGATACCAAAAAAAAAAAATAAATAATGTAATAAGAAGTTTATTTATTTTATTTATTTATTTATTTATTTAGTACACCACTCAACAGTTAAAAACCGATTACAGAGTGGCATGAACATAAATTAGAAACAAATACAATATATTAATGATATACATCACAAACGAGTTAAGAACATCAGATATGACTGAACATGAAACAAATAAGAAGTACAATAAAGCCTATTTTTAAGGAAAACTGAAGGTAAAATATTCAGATATATTTAAGTTCTTAAAGGAGCATAAAACAAATTTAAAAAAATTAAAAAATTAAATTAAAATAAAATACACAAACGATATATTATCAACTTACCAAGCAGGATAAACACCTACTCAGTTTCTATGGTAATAGCTCTAACAACATCTATTTTCTTACAACTAAAAATATCCAAACTGTCTTGAAGGCGATGATAATTATTGATCATTTGAAAAATTGGAGAACCGTTCAAAATATTTGTATTTTCAGCTGGCAAGTAAAAGCTAAAGTATATTCTAAGGCCAGGAAGGGGTACTTTAATGTTGATATAATCCTGAAACTTAATGCAGTTTAGCACTTCATGTAAAATATCCCAAATTAGTGAAACTAGCTGCATTTTACGGCGTATGTGCAGTTCCATTAAACCAAAGCGCGACAACAGTTGATCATGAGGAAATCCTCTAGCAGGATAGATATTGTCTAGAAAATATGATGCGGACTTCATAAATTTTCTTTGCACATTTTCAATAGCGCTACTATAAATGTTAAGTGATGGATTCCATACAACTGACGCATACTCAAGTCTAGATCTAACAAAACTAATATATAATAACTTCATTGTATGTATATTTTAAAATTTTTTGGAATTTCAAATTACAAAACCGGGACTCCGTGAAGCACATATAACTGTCTACTCAATATGCCTTGCGAAAGTTAATTTCCTGTCCAAATGGGAGTCCATTTTGATCCTTTATAAACTCCGGCCTACTTAACACAGTGCCATTGATCTGATAATCAAAGATGAAATATGATTTTTTCCTAGTATATGTCATAACACTACATTTACCAGGATTCAAATGCAAATAATTTTTAGTACACCATAGCAATAATTCAGCTAAAAAACTTTGTAAAGCTGTGCAATCAACAAAGTTCCGTTTTAAATTTTTAAATCATCAGCATACATTAAGTATTTTACTTCTGTGCTTTTGCCAATAATGTCATCAATAAAAACTATGAAAAGAAAGGGCCTAAGGACCGAACCCTGCGGTACACCTGAAATTTGCTTAAAATGGTTTGATCTAAATCCTTGGTGTTGCACGTACTGACGTCTATTTTCTAAGTAAGAATCGATAATTAAAAGAAGAAGATCAGATAGTCCCTTAGACTTTAATTTTTGTAATAGGATTTGATGATTAATTCTATTGAATGCCTTAGAAAAGTCGGTATAGATAATATCGACCTGATTTCTTCTATCTAAAGCCTCTGCCAAAAATTGTGTTTTGCACACAAGATTCGACACAGTGGACCTACCCGGCATAAATCTGTGTTGGTGTTGCGATAATGAACCCGAAAGATGTCTAGATAAGTATGTATGAATAATGATTTCAAATACTTTTGAGAAATTACAAAGTATGCTAACAGGTCTATAGTTGTCAAGATCATCTTTGGTTCCCTTTTTTATAAACTGGTGTAACGCGAGATAATTTCCATAGATCAGGAAACATGGCTGTTTTCAATATTGAATTAAAAATAGTACACAGTGGGGTTAAAAGAATGTGTGCGCAATCTTTAATGAAGAAGGAAGGAATATAATCTGCTTCCATTGTCATTTTTGGCTTTAATATTTTTATAGCGTCTACCACTTCTTTATCAGATACACGATTTATAGATAAAATAGTTCAATTAATAGAAGTTGATTAAACAGATACGTATTTGTAATGTAAAATTAATTGAAAAGTGCTCTGCAAATGCTCTGCACAATATCTAATGGATTGTCCAATACATCATTATTAATTTGTACTGAAGATGGAAAGCTTGAGGAGTTCTTAAAAGAATTTACGTATGTCCAAAATTTCTGAGGGTTTTCCTGAATAATATTTTCCATTCTTTCAGCATATTGAGAATGTGCAAGCTTAACTTGTCTATTAACATTAGTACGTGCGGATTTGAATGTATTTAAAGTCTCAAGAGAACCTGTAGACTTAAACCGACAATGAGCCTTATCTTTTTGTTTGATCATTTTGATAATAGACCCATTAAACCATGGAGGATACATTTTATTACTAGCTTTCTTTTTTGAAACATGTCGTGAAAATAATTCATATAGTTTTTCATTTAGTTTTTTTACACAGTCATTCACATCAGTTATAATATTTAAAAAATTCCAATCGATAGATTGGAGGTCAAAGTAGAGTCGCGTAATTGGCTTTTTTAAAATTAAATTCTACTGAAGAAGAATTATAAGTTACATTATTTATTTTTTAATATTGTGATATATTTAATATAAGTGCTGGATGATAGTCGTCTTCTTCTACAATAGTTTCCTCCGATATTACAAGTTTACATTGGTCGTAATAAAAAATTAGGTTTAGCATGCGACCAAATTTATTTTTAACCTGATCTAATTGTGGTAACTCGAAGAAATTTGCAAAATTCATAACAGCACTCAGTCTGGTAGAAAAACTAGGACCAATAATCTGAGCTGTTTATTTAGGAACATTGAAATCACCTATTATCATTAGTTTCTGATTATACAGAATAGTAAGCATCGAAAGTTTAAGGCCATGCTTGAGTTCTAGGGTTGTAATGCATAAATAATTCTGAAAAATTAAGGAAAAGTTGGTTTGGGATACCTGAAGAGTAGAATAAAAGGTTTTGTCTCCAGGCTAAAGGCTAAAGTCGGAGAATAAACGGTTATTTAGAAAAAAAGAAAAGAACGGGTAACGGGTATTTAAAAAAAAGAAACTGTATAGACCAATTACTACCTAGATCCATACTGGGCAGTAAAAAAATTCAACAAAGAAACATATATTCGCCCTTTGCGACACGTGTGGAATTCAAAGATCGACAGTACATTTTTAGAGAGTTGTTATTACCCGTCTCTATATTTTATAAAGATTTAGGTGAAAGAAAAAGGTGTATAAAAATGAAAACTTGCAATAAAAAAATAGTTATTTACGAGAAGGTGACTCTTAGCTATCTACTAAGTTTACTAGAGAAAGTATGGTTGACGTATGTCTATAGAGATATTTTTCACTCTTGTCAAAATTATCACTTTCCACACTCGTAAACTATTCGTATAATATTTATTTCTTCATTTATAATTTTAACTATTTTTGTAGAGCTTTGAGCACAAGTTGTGTAACGTTTATAAATTGTTTTTATTGAAACAAAAACTTAAAAACAACAAGTTTTAAGATTATTTCATCAAATTGAAAATGGTTCCGGTGATAAAACTTTTACCTGTTTTATTTAAATATTTTATCAAAGTTACAATGATAACGTTCTTTACTTTATTCTGCGATTGGAATATAAATTACGGATTTTCGTTGAATGTTCACGGATCCGGCAGTAAAACTGTATCCAACCCTTCCATCTGGATTCTGAGTTATCCCAGGAGTAATTCTTACTTTTTTGATATAACAGAAAAATACTATTTTTAAAACTCGTTTTATTCTTTGAAAATAATGTATTCAGGGTGGCTCAGTGATATTTACATAAGTATTGTTTTTAATATATCTTAAATCCAAGAGTTTATTTTGTTAGATATGCAGGCTGGTTATCCAAGGATAATTTAAATATAAATAAGTTTTATAAATTTAATAAATTAAACCATTATTTAACTACTGCAGGGTGAAAAATGTAAACGTAGAAAACATCAAATTAGCAGGACAAGCCGTTGAAAGTTTGGTGATTTCTACACATCAGCTGACAATAGTTAGATTAGTTCAAGGGCAGCTCCATGACGAATTTGGGGAGGGGGGGGGGGGCATTGCCTTTAGCCATTTCCTTTTAAGCATATTTTTTTGAATAAAAGGTCCATAAATCGTAAAAATTTTCACCTCGGGGGGCCGTGCCGCCCCCTCCCTGGAGCCGCCCTTGGATTAGTTAGTGTAATCTAAGATGAAAAATCAAACTTACTGGCAATAAAACGGCATAGAGATAGTTAATGGTAAGGATATACACGTTTTTTGAGAGACCATGCAGAAATCATTTTTCCAAATACAGAAGTTATAGTGCGAGCTAGTAGAAATGATCAACTATATTAGCTAAATGAACATGAAGAATCCCCAGCTGTCGCAGATACAAAGTAAAAACTAAAAACTTGGCATCAGCGATATGGACATATATCAATAAAAAAGATTTGAAAATGCTTGCGTCAAAGAACCTAGTTCATGGAATGACATTCAACATTTCAGAAAGCCTCCCTCCGTGTAAGACTTGTATTAGAGGCAAGCAGACAGCAACTAGTTTTCACAAATCAGATTCCAGAGCTGAAAATTTACTGGAAATTGTACATTCAGACCTATGCGGACCGATGAAGTTAAAATCATTAGGTGGGGCAGGGTATTTTGCTACGTTCATTAACGACAAGTCAAGATGGGTAGAAACTTACTTTCTAAAAACCAAAGATAAATTAAAATATGTTTTTCTCAACTTCAAGGCGTATGAAGAAAGAAAAACTAATAAGAAAATCAAGGTGCTCATAACAGATAACGGGTTAGAATACATTGGAGCAGAATTTTCAAGATTTTTGGACCAAACCGGCATAAAAAGACAATACTCTACAGCATATACACCACAACAAAACGGTATGGCGGAACGAATGAACCGCACTTTAGTTGAAATGGCCAGGTATATGCTCCTAGATTCAAACTTACCAGAAACCTTTTGGGCCGAAGCAATAGCGACCGCTGCATTTATCAGAAATAAATCACCATCGCAGAGTTTGCAAAATGCAACAGCTTTTGAACTTTAGAATAGAACTAAACCACAAATTTCACACCTGAAAATTTTTGGATCATAAGCTTGTGTCTTAATAAAAACTCCAAGTAAAGGAAAATCTGACTGTAGATCCAAAACTTGTATTTTTGTTGTATATTTGCAAGAATCAAAAGCTTATCGTTTATAAAATCCAGAAAAATAAAAAATCATAATCAGTCGAGACGTTAGATTTTTGGAAAACCCCAGAAATATCAACATTACATAAAAAGAACCAACCACCTCTGAGAATTATGTAATTTTTGAATTTAAAAATGAAGTCACCAAATTTAACGACATATAATAATCCTCCAGACATATCGATTCAAGCCACTGCAGGAAAACCTTCAAATGAAATACACACAGATAAAGAAGAAGTTGAAGAAAAAATAGATACACTAACGCTACCGAAATCTTTTAAAAGATGTCCAGGACGTCCAACTATTATAAGAGATGGATCAAAAGGAAGACCTAGAAAGAAATACAATCATAGAAGTAGTTGAAGAAACTCAGCTAGCCACTTCCGATCCAGATAACCTTACTGTAAAAGAAGCACTAGAAGGATAACACGCAGAAAAATGGAAGCGTGCAATGCACGATAAATTATATTTACCAGTTTCAAGTAATGCGTGGATCCTAGTAGAGAGACCAGAGAGTAGGAAGAAGGTAGGATGCAGGTAGATTTAAAGATCAAAATATAAACCTAATGGTGAAGTAGAAAGAAGAACAGCACGACTTGTTGCCAAAGAGTACACTTAACAACCTATTGTAGACTACCACGAGACAACATCACCAGTTACTGGACAAAGTTCCATTCGCTTTTTACTTGCCTTATCCGTTGAATTAGGCTTAATTTTGTACCAAATGGATGTCGTTATGGCCTATGTTAATGAAGATCTCGAAAAAGAGATTTATATAGAACAAGCTGAAGGTTTTATTGTGCAAGAATAAGAAAAAGAAAAGGTGTATCGCTTAAAAAGATCACTTTACGGACTGAAACAGTCATAAAGACAGTGGTACAAGAAATTTGACCAGTACCTTTAGTCTATTGGTCTTAAACCAATAAATACAGACAAATGCGTCTATATTTCCAAAGAATCTTCCACATTCCTTATTCTTGCCGTATTTAATTATAGTGACAAAAACGGAAGAAACTTACCATAAATTAAAACAAACTCTAACATCTAAATTTAAAATAAAAGATTTTGGTTTACTACATTTTTGTTTGGGAATTGAATTCAATCAAATTGCTAATTGGATATCAATGTCCCAAAAGAAGTATATTTCAGATATTTAAAAAAATCCAACATGCAAAACTGCAGGCCATCTGATACTCCTATGGATGCAAATTCGAAATTGACCAAGAACATAAGTCCTACAAACGAATCCGAGACAGCAGAAATGGCAAATATTCCTTATCGTCAAGCTGTTGGTTCGCTGATATATTTAGCCGTTTTTACACGACCTGATTTATCTTATCTTATCTTAAGATATTTAAGAAAACTAAACATTTTGGACTTATTTTCAAAAGCACACACACATTAGTGCATGGCTATGTAGATGCTGACTAAAGAGGAGATCCAAACGATAATAGATCGTACACAGGTTTGGTGTAGTTTTTAGGTGGAGCTGCTGTTACATGGGAAGTTTGAAAACAAAAATCAGTAGCACTATTCAGTACGGAATCAGTGTATATCGCGCTACCTAAAGCAGCAAAAGAGGTAGTATTCTTAAGAAATTTTCTGTAAGAAGTTGGTTTTTCAAAATATTTAGATCGTCCGTCAATCGTCTATTGTGAAAATCAGGGAGACAGAAAATTAACACAAAACCATCATTCACGAACCAAACATATCGACATCCGATACTATTATGTACGAGAAGTATAAGACATGAAACAAATCAAAATTGAATATATCCCGACACATAGTATAGTGGCTGACATTTTCACAAAGCCCTTTACAAGCCAAGCTTTCAAACTCACGTCGGATCACTAGGAGTTAGGGTTTTAGATACCTCTAAAGAGGGGGTTCATGAGAGTTATCTTAACTACTTACCTCTATGCATTTACTAGTCTACTAGAATATTGAAGTTGTCAATTTAATTTTTTATATACCTTGTCAAATAAACTGTGTTACGGAAGTTCCTAGTCTTTCTTCTGTGTATACTGCGTATACCCAACAAGGTAGTTACTTATACATATTGATTGTTTTCACATCGTCAAACAACTTCAATTGACTCCTCTAATTTGCTTTGTTGTATATAGGGCGTCTCAAAACATGAGATTACGATTTTAATAATTTTTTAAATGCTACATGTAGAGTACTTCATTTTAAAAATTAAGAAAGTTTTTACCTTGCCTATTAAAATTTCATAAAAAAATTAATTTCTTGGCAACTTTGTTATATTAAAAAAAATTCTAGGGTTTAATACAGTATTACCAAACTTTTTTTAAATCTGAAATAAAATACAGGATTTTATATTTCAAAAATATAAATTTTAATTTCTCAGATAAAAACACAACACTGTATATTCAAAAATATTTTTAACATACGAATTTTTTAAAAACCATATAACTTTTATTTGAAACTTAATTACGTGTTAATTACACAAATTGAACAGTAAGGTACTAATGGGTTATCCTGTATACACTTTTAGTCCCAACTAATATGTAACACATGATAGCTATATTATTTTTTTTAAACAAAGTATGAGAACATAAATGTTTGTTTGCTCTAGATATGTAAAGACATGAAGAAACTCTTTATATATATATATATGCTAAAAACTTTAGAAAAATTATCAATTTCACACGAAATCATTACTTGTGCATAATTTAAAAAGTACGCAACATTGATTATTCAAATTTGGCAAGAATATTCAAAAATATATATAGAATGCTGTAAAGTTTTTTGAACTGAATCTGTGACAATTACTTTTTATATTTTTTAAAAGTATATAATAACTAGCAGGATAAACAAAAATGTCTTATTACAATCATTAAACGTTTTACTGTAATTTGCCAAAGTTTCACTAAAATCCATTTAGTGAAAGATAAGTTCAGTAAATAATTGTAAACCTCTGCTTGGACTATGTAAAATACACTGAAATGGCGGCCTTAATGTAATTCCGCGGAAAACGTCAACTTTGCGGTTTGAAGTGCAAATATCTATTTTGGACAGTTATCTTGAAAAAACTTTATTCTTTAAATAATTTAAAAATTTGAAAACAAATCTCAAGAATCCATTTACGAATTAATAAGAACCCCAAAGGTGAAAAATATTTCTAGACTTTAAAAAAAGCCTGTCGCAGGCGGAGATCAAATTCGGACATCCATCTTTGCTAGACATGTGCACTTTCCTCTAGAGCATCCACTACATTGACTATTGAGAATCCTAGACAGAAATTTGATGTGATAGTTTTGACCAGACGTCGTTCTGGCTTGTTCTCTACAGCATCGGTATTTTTTTGTCTATATTTCGCTTTCATTTCAGTTGAGGTGATTCGACCCATGCTAGAAAATCTCGAGGATTCAAGTTAGGTTATATTTCAATTTAATTAAGGATATTATTATTATCAAATTTAGAAGTATTGTTAATAATTTATTCTTGATTGACAGAAAGAAGTTTCACAAACAATTAGGACTTTGTTATTTTCATTAACTTGTGGATCATAAATTGTAATGTGATACTTGTTATTTTATCTATTTTTTATAGTGTTTTAAGCTCAAATGATTTTGAGAGTGGGTTAGGTTATTAAATAACTCGTATTACTTTGAAATAGAAGTTGGGCACCACTATATTTAAAACTTACTATACTTGACTATCGATTAATGACAAAAATATAGAAAATCACTAACCATAAAGATAATATATTTAATCAAAGTTTTAGATAAGGCATCAACAAATTCTAATTCACAGAGATTTACTCATTTAAATTTAGATGATTTATTCAAAAAAATAGACTTATCTGTTATAACAGGAGTTAGTATACAAGGAGAGATTTGCATAGGCCTTCTTCAAAGGGACTCGAACGATACTCTTCGGATAGCATCAAACTCTTAGGTATTAATCTTCATAAACTTAAATCTCCAGAAACTTCTTTAGATGTAACTCGAACTAAACCTCTTGATATAACTTGAAATAAACTTCTTTAGATGTAACTCGAACTAAACCTCTTGATTAACTTGAAATAAACTTCTTGATAGAAATCCCCATAAACAGTTTTAGATATATCTTGAATTAAATTTCTTAGAGATGACTCGAAATGAACTTCTTTAGATATAACTCGAACAGAACCGTCTAGATATAGCCAGGCTACAAGGAAAAGGTAACAATATTAAGAAAGGAACTAGGAAATTTGCATAGGAACCAGATAAAACTAACTAACTAACTAATAATTGAACAATTTAAACTATTTAGTGAATAGTTTCACAGAGACTAAAATTAATATGAAAAGGAAAAATCTTATTTAACATATTTAAATATAGTAAAGCATAATATCTCTTCCAAACAAAGTAATATATATTATTATATAAAACGTGTTATCATGTGTCATTCATGTATTGAGGTTATGTTCAAAATCTTACATTTCATTTAAGAAATTCTTTTACAAAATATATATTTTCAACAAAATGTCGGTATTAAAGCTTATCTTATAAAATCAGACGGCCAATAAGAATATTAAAAGACAATTAGTACATCGGGTGTCCAAGATAATTTAAATCCAAATCAACTTGATTCATTGACATCCAAATCAAAAGTAATTCTCGCAAAGCGAATAAAAAAGAAGAAGACCAAAAATTACATTTGAGTAGAGATGTTTATGTCCAAATAACGAAAACGGTTCCAACCGTTACAAAATATATAACGGCAATATCAGCTATATATATATACAGGGTGATTCACATAAGAACCGACATAGAGCAGGGGCATATAGGGGGTCCCAAAATATGGCAATTTAACGCAACTTACCTCTATACCAAGTTGCTTCCCTAAGGAGTTATAGGCTTTGAAAGTGAAGTTATAAATTTTGAAAAAAATCAATATCTCCGTTATTCTTTAACTTAAAGCAACCAAATTTGGTACACTTTGTGGATGTATTTAGAGCGTTACTTGACAGTAACTAGAGTTTAATTAAAATTTGTAAAGGGGGTATACTGGGTGGCGCACCATTAATATTCAACAGAATTTTGTTAACCCTTAATGGATTTTAAAAATATTTGCTTTGTTTTGTGGGCAATTCAATTCTTAAACTTTTTTTACTCTAGTAATTTTTCGAAAAAACTCATCATTTTCATCAAAAACTCGAATAACTTAAAACGCGCGCTCTAGGTGTGTTATTTAAAATCATCGAAAATTCAAAAGTTGGCTATGAAAATAAACGTCAAACTTGACAATGAAGCAAGTAAGTTGTTCAATTAAGTAATTGTTGTTTGAGTGTTTTTAAAATGAACGGGAAGTTTTCTTTTAACGAGCAAGTTGACATACTGTTAGTGCTAGGTTTTTGTGAAGGAAACTGTAGAAGAAGTGTAGAAGAATATCGTAGAAGATTTCCTAACCGTATCATTCCCCATAGAGAAACATTTTCTAATGTTGAAAGACGAGCTAGAGAAACGGGCAAGTTTCTCAATAATACTCGAGAACGTGCTGTCGCACTCAGGCCACAAGTTGAGGTAGCCATTTTAAATGCTATTCAAGATGATCCACATATTAGTACTAGGAATTTATCTCGACAAATTGGTATATCGCAGAGTTCTGTGCATCGAGTTATTCGTCGCAATCTACTACACCCTTATCATGTACAAAAAGTCCAAGAACTTTTACCCGGAGATTTGGTTCAACGTGTCAATTTTTGTCAGTTTATTCTACACCAAGATAATAACTTCCAAAAGAAAATTCTTTTTACGGATGAGGCGACTTTCACTCGCAGAGGTATCACAAATCTCCATAACTATCATGAGTATTCTGACGTAAACCCACATGCAATAACTCCTCGGCATTTCCAACGTGAATTCAAAATTAATGTTTGGATGGGAATTATTGATCGATATTTAATTGGTCCTGTTGTTTTACCGAATCGGCTGAATGGTGAAAATTATTTAGAATTTCTACAAAACACCCTTCCGTATCTACTTGACGAGGTACCTTTACAACTAAGGTTGCAACATTGGTTTATTCACGATGGAGCACCGCCTCATTTTAGTATGAACGTAAGAAATTTTTTAAACCACCAGTATCCCAATAGATGGATAGGAAGAGGAAATAATTGCCCACAACGTTGGCCCCCAAGATCACCTGACCTGAACAAATGTGACTTCTTTCTGTGGGGAACGTTGAAAGAATTTGTGTATTCTTCGCCCGTTGCGTCTCAAGAAGAATTATGGAATCGCATTATTCATAAATGCACATCTATTAGGAATAATCAACAGTTATTAGATAGGGTGGATTTTAATTTTCGAAGAAGAATAAATTTATGCGTAAGAGAAAACGGCGATCATTTTGAACAATTTCTTTAATTTATCGATAAACAATTGTTTGTTCTGGTTGTTGTTTAAGTTTTTTGTGTTTATTTTGGTTAGTTGTTAATCCCAGTTTTTCACATTTCAGTAACTGTACTTACTTTAAGTTATTTTGTTACGTATCTAAATAATAATTTGCCAGCCAATTCCTACTGATCACATTAAATGACCTACTTTCTTGTTTGACGTTTATTTTCATAGCCAACTTTTGAATTTTCGCTGATTTTAAATAACACACCTAGAGCGCGCGTTTTAAGTTATTCGAGTTTTTGATGAAAATGATGAGTTTTTTCGAAAAATTACTAGAGTAAGAAAAGTTTAAGCATTGAATTGCCCACAAAACAAAGCAAAGATTTTTAAAATCCATCAAGGGTTAACAAAATTCTGTTGAATATTAATGGTGCGCCACCCAGTATACCCCCTTTACAAATTTCAATTAAACTCTAGTTACTGTCAAGTAACGCCCTAAATACATCCACAAAGTGTACCAAATTTGGTTGCTTTAAGTTCAAGAATAACGGAGATATTGTTTTTTTTCAAAATTTATAACTTCACTTTCAAAGCCTATAACTCCTTAGGGAAGCAACTTGGTATAGAGGTAAGTTGCGTTAAATTGCCATATTTTGGGACCCCCTATATGCCCCTGCTCTATGTCGGTTCTTATGTGAATCACCCTGTATACTAATACTCATTGGGATTAGTCTCAAAGAACTCTTCATTATTAACATGTTAAGACTTACTATTAGATTCAATCTAAAAATCATTCAAAGACAAGTTATTTTCTGGTGTTACATATGTCTGTGTATTTTCTGGCTCGGTTAAACTAGCAACTTTTTTAACATTTTTTGTTTCGAACATCCCTTTAATATCAATTTTATCTCTTTATTATCAAATGCTTTTCATTTAGTGTACAATATTTCTATTGGACGAGTCATTTTAATATTTTGATATATATTCATTGTCAACCATATTACTGATTTTCTGAAACGAAATATAATTGCTATGTTTTATATGCTGACTTCTCAAATATTTGGAAAAATCAGTGGCATTACAATTGAAGGAGCATAGACCTGTGGCTTTAAAACCATTTTCTAGTGTCTTTTGCTTGGCATATTGTTTTATGACTTTTGCTAATGTGGGAGGAGACAATTTATCTTTAGCAAAATTTTCATTCAAATTTTCTTGTCTCCAGTCCAGTACTGCTTTCTTCCAATCAGTCTTAATTGGCCTAAAAGCAGATACATCTGCGGGCTGCAGAATTCGAGTAGCATTAGGGTAGAAACAAACTAAAATAATTTCTAATCTTTTACAAAGTTCACTCAACTAGTAAGTTAAATGTGTACTAAGAAGTACAGTATAATTGGAAATTCATTATGTTCTTTTTTTTTTAATGGACACAGCACTTTTAAAATATATTTACAGAACACAGTTGCTTTTATCTAACCCGTTTTCGTTAAATCAATTCCCCACTCGTTACGCACTGCATTTACAATTTCTGTCATAGTTTTTAACCGGGAAATATAACCTTTGGAGGGTTAGAAGCCGTCCTACGGAGAATGTAAACAATATAAGATTTAATTTTGAGGAGGCATGCTCGACTTTATACTCTATATACTACTATATACTACTCCGTGGGTGGCCAAATTATCTTTTAAGTTTTCCCACGTAAAAGTATTTGAAACTTTTACCACTAAAAATATTTAGATCATTTTGCTCCTTACGTCTGCCCATGCGCTTCACCCCTTAAGCACGCTTATATTACAATATTTGAGACATCTACCCTTTTAGCCTTGCCCTTAAAAATATAATATTTGGACACTTGTCATTTTCATCATGATGTTAAATTTAGAAAGGAAGTCCATTCTATAACACGTTAAATAACCACTTAAATAAAATAATTTATTTGACGTTAAAATATGACAACGGTATAAAAAAATATATGTAAATTCACTTGTTGACCAACATGGCTGTGTGGTAAAATCCTAAAATCAGTCACGTATCTTAGTGCATAAAATACGCTTCATAAAAAATGGCTTGAATAAATTATAAAGTTAAAACGGTAAGCTTTTGTTGAAGAATTATCATAAATGTAGGCTTACACACATACATAAGTACATACGCTTAGACGACCTGGTGAATTAATTTTTCCTTTTTGCACATGTGGGTAGGTCATGTGATTTTGTCTGCTTTCCATAGTGGTGTTAGATAAAATAGTTTGTAGCCGTTCCATGCTTCTATAATATCACAACATACAGTAAAAAATTAGTTGACCCAACACAAAGCTCTGAAGAACAATTAAATATCGTTACACTAGTTTTTAGTTTTTGATAAACTTAATTTATTAGCGAACTCAGTTTTTACAACTACACAACTATTAACATTATCGTACAACTTCTATCATTAAACTCAACTCTGACATCAGGATCATCGAACCTTCTAGAACCATCCAGATGTTTCTTGACACAAACTGACATTTCTATTCTATTCTCACTTCTTCTTTTATTTGTACTGATCATGACCGCAGCACATTATCGGGTGATGGGTGACATTGCACTTCTTCTGTTATTCTTACGTTTCCTATAAGAGCCGCAGTCTACTGCAGGGTGCAGGCTTATATTATTCCCTCTTCTCCAATTATTACTAAGACCTGGTTAGAGCCAACGGGAAGGAACTGTACCACTGTGGGGCGCTAACTTTTCAACGCGAAATATCTTGGTTTTACTTTCCGCTGACAACTGAATGCTGTAGATCAGGTCGTTGATTATCTTGAGGACGCTGTAGGGGCCTTCCCCGTTTCGTTTTAGTTTCTGACAAAGCCATTTTTGGCCCTTGGGATTGCAGGCCATACTGGATCGTCTATCTCAAAATGTGTTCCTGTGGCATGCATGTCGATTCTAGCTTCTGTTTTATCTATGTAAAATTTTAAACGTTCCCGAGCAAATCCGTAAACCTTTTTTAATTGTTCCCTTTAATTTTGTATGTAAGTGGGAGGTGTACAATCCTTTTCATTACCAGGAGGCTGCCTTCTATAAGAAAAAATCGGGTAAAAGTTTCATATCGCTTCCAATAATCATCAAAACTTTGGTAAGCTAGCAGAAATAGAGGAATTAGAGTATCGCATCCCTTTTGATTCTCGGAGACCAACATTCAAAGAACCATACTATGGTGTCTTTTTACCATTCCGTTGGACTGCACAAGGATAGGCGTAGTGCGTGTTTTCCTGATGCCTAATAATTTTATTAATTTTTGTCATCATTAGGATTTTAAATTTCGTTTGTGGTCCGAACACAATTCCAGGGGGACTCTATGTCGGGCTCTGATATTCGTCATAAATGCTTCTGCTTCCTAATTAGGAATATGCGATATTTCAAGACACTTTAAAAAATGGTCCGTAACATCAATCAAGTATTTGTTTCTTCTTTCTGTTATGGGAAGTGGTCTGAGGATATATTTGGCGGTTCATTCAAAAGGCTTTTCGGAAAGATACTAAGCCATTTTACCTTGGATTCTTGTTTAGGGTCCTTTCCTGCCATTGCGTACACCACATTTCTTACATCAATCTTTCCTCTACATCACGTCGGCAATTGACTCAATCAAATTTTTCCCGAAATCGTGCCAATATTCTCTAGTACCAAAATGTCCTCTTAAACGGCTACTATGAAGCTCCTCCAACATACTTCTGACATGTGATTTGGGAAGTACCACTTGGCGCACTACATGTACTTCATAGGGGCTCTCCCACTTTTGGTGCAGTAATCTATCGTGAAGATACAGAGAATCCTACTAGGTCCAGTACCCTTTAAAAGTTTTACTAAATTTGGATCTCTCTTGCAATGTAGGTCTGACTCCATTTTTAAGCCACTCTCGGACAACCTTCAAGTCATTATCTTTCTTTTTAGGCTGTCTTAGGTTTTCAAGGGTAGTTCTGTCTTCATTATCCTATTGCTTGATAGTTGTTGCCTAAATACTAAATTCTTCAACCAGTTCCTCTCATACTTCGAGCCTTTTACAGTACCCGGCATTGTCGTTCTAAATTGGTTCGACAGAAAAAATGTTTTGCTATAGAGACGGCCACTTTGATGCACTCAAAGATATACTGTTGCAGGCTTTCATCCATCTAGCAACGTGTCCTTCAGATTTTTTTAAATTGATCAAGTACTGCAAGGTGCTATGATCACTTCTTATGGTAAAACTTCTGTTAAAAGGTAAATATTTGAGTTTTCAAGGGCTTTGACAATAGATAAAAGTTCTTTCCTAGTGACAAAATAATTATTCTCAGCTTTCCTAAAGGTCTTACTAAAATATCCAATTACTTTCTCTTGCTCCTCCTGTTCTTGTAATAGCACGCCCCGGAGTATTGGGATGCGTCGCAGCCCAAAATGATTTTTTTCCCTAGGACGGGTGCCGTAGTCAATCGCTTTTTCAACTCGGTGAAGGCATTTTGGCAACTCGGCGTTCAGTCAAATAGACCACGGTTTTTAGTCAGTCGATAAAAGGCTTTAGCAATTCGACCAAAGTCTTTTATCTAATTTCCCTTTTATCTCTTGGTGTAGCCCAATGTGTAATAGCTGTAGTTTTCTCCGGGTCAAATTTGTCTGCTTCTGTGGAAACGATGTGTCCCAAATAAAAGGCTTTCGATTGGAACAGTATCCTTTAAGAGGTGCACTATATTTGGCTATCTCTTGCCATGTAAGTCTACCTCTATTTTTAAACCTTCTTAAGCCTTTTTGGGCCTTCTCGAACCGTTTAGGACAGGGTTTCCTTTGTGCCAACTCAGCACGTTACGTGTTGAATAGAAAGAGACATTACACAAGAATCGCATTTTGTCTAACGAAGATAAGCGTCTCAACTTGTGTCATATTGAAGAGATTGAAATATGAGAATCCCACTGCAGAAGTTTTTTAACACGGATTTACATTTCTAGACTATTATATCTTCTTCATTTTTTTTTTTTTTTGACAAGGGGGTAGCCATGTGTGAGTTGAGGTAATTTTAAGGTGAAGGGGGAGAAAAAGTCCTTTATATCTCACAAGGAAAGTTAATGTTTATTTATTCAATAAAACATTGAGTGCGACCGGTTTCGAAGTATCATCACTTCATCTTCAGGCTCGCCTAGTGGAAAGGAGAATATGTGGTGTAAGGTGTGTTAACTTTGAGCCAACGATATATAAAATAGTAAAAAAGAAAACTCACCATACTCTCCATCCACTAGGGAATACTACAAACAAGTTTCATCAAATGTGGGGGATGAAATAAATTGTAAAATAAACAAGTTATATAAAAGTTAAAAATATTTGAAAAACAAATATTAGTCAGTTTAAATAGTTAAAAATTTAAAATTTTCAAGACTATACAAAACAAAACACATACATTAAACAGATTAAAAGAGAAGGCTTATTTTAAACACATTGTTGTTTTTTAAAAATAATTAGTAGTGTTACTTAACCTAACATTTTTGAAAGGAGACCTGTCAAGTTAAAGCCTCTACAGGTGGTGGTAAGTAATAACAAAAAATTCTTGGATAAACTTATGACAGGGTATAGGTAATAAGATGCAAACTATGAGTGAAAAAATATTTATTATTTATTATATAAGATTTGGGCCATGAACCAATTACCAAGTGTATGTGATGTTGTAGGATAAAAAAGAAAGAAGAAGAAATGACTGGGTTAACTGTTGTGAAGCAACTGAAAAATGAAAGAAGAAAATGACAGGATATGAATATCACCTAACCTAATCTTTAAACATGCTCGTTGGTTTTTTGTGGGAAAAAAATTACTTAGTGAAATGTACCCCTATGTGAATATAAATAAAGGGGGAGGTTAAAAAGGAGTCAAAACGATAAATTTAGATTAGTGTTGAGAAAACTGGAGGAGTTTCTGCCATTATCTGGGCATTTAAGCAACCAACAGGATTTAATTTTAAATTTCTCAATATCTCGAGGCTTTCGAAGCTATTAAGAGTAAATATATGGTAGGAACTATGTAGGATTTCGAAACCTTCAATTGAATCGAAGTCGTGATTTGAGTCTAGTAGGTGGTTGGCAAAATGTGAAAATCCTGTTGTATTTTGGTTAAGACTACGCAAATGTTCTTTTAAACGGATCTTGAAATTTCGAAATGTGCGTCCCACATAGAAAGAATGGCAAGATTTATAAGTTAATTTATAAATTCCAGATAAGTCAAATGGATCTAATTTATCTTTATTATGAACAAATAACTTATGTAATGAGGAGGGGGTTTTAAATAATACTTTAAAGTGATCTTTAAGTAAGCTTGCCACTTTATAGGATGCTTTTCCAATAAAGGTAAGAGAAATGTATTTCTTACTGGTGGTAAGTTCATGCACCATATTAGGATTGTTAATATAAACTTAGTTTTGTTGAATTTTATTTTGTTTATGTGTTAGCATTTTATCAACAATATCTAGTTCAAAGTTGTGATCTATAGCAATAGTTTTAATTCTTTTATTTGTACTTTTACTTATAACGACCGCAGCTTACTATTGGGTGATGAATGAAATTGCATTTCTTTTATTCATACGTTTCCTATAACAGCCGTAGCTGCAGGGCGCTTGATAACAATATTATAGGTAAAAAGGCTTGTGCACTTTTGGATGGCGAACAATTACCCTTATGGTTCTATACAACTTGCTTTATATTATTATTGTTATTATTACATATAAATTAGGGCTAAAAAATGAATCCTATTAAGCCCAAAATTACAAAGTTCATTAACAAAGACAATTAAAAAATAAGTAATTAACAAATAACAAAATTTTCTCTGCTCAATTTATACTCACGTCCACGTACAGATAATACTTATATGTACCTACATAAACTATAGAGATTTTAATGCCCACAAGAAAAGTTTATACAACTCTGCTATATAAAATCAAGTCTATAATTAATTTAAGTCCGCCAAACAAACAATTCGCAGCCTTCTCTCCGCACGAGCTATCTCGTGGTTGCATAACAATTTATTTCTCGCTGAAAACTACTTTTCCCGTTTGTCTCGGCGAACGAAAAGCTGAGAGTGGAACTTGATAAGGGCCAAAAGTTACGCAAAACAAAAGCACATAGGTGATTTTGGGTAATTTGTTTCCAGCCACTCTTCTGACGTGGGTAAATTGAAATCAAAATTGGATTATCACGGATCGGTTTCAATTTGGAGGCGTGCCCCCAAGCGGAATTTAAATTAAATCATAAATTTCTAAAGAGTAACATATGGGAAAAAAGTTTATCGGCGGTGATATTTGTTGTTCTCCTTCGAGGGAGTTTTATTAAAAACAAAAGAAACAAATGGGTTTGTTTCGAACGAGATTGTGTTAGAACGTAGGCACAATTTTCTTTTTCCTTTATATTTATGTATTTTGTGAAATTTAAAATCTGTCTTTTAGGAATTGTTAATAAATTATACAGTTAGGTATCCTTTTTTATTTTACTTTTGTCTTATGTTGTTAAAATTACATAACAATAATAATTTAGCATGTCATCTATTTAATTTAATTTTAAAACAATTTAGTTCTTAATTAATTAATAATAATCTATTTTTATTCACTTAAAAATTTTAACCATTTAACTATTTTCTACTGAACAACACAAAATTGTATCGTTTGCAGAGTTGGGTCGGATACAGGAAAAAAGTATCCGAGTACCGGATACGGATACTTACAATGTATCCGGATACTTTTTGGGATACTTTCACTTAAATAGTACTCGGATACAAGTATCCGGATACTTTTTTCGGATACTTTTACGGATACTTTTAAAGTTAATTAAAATAATGTTTTCATGTCAATAGTTATAATTATGCAATACGATTGATTACGAGTTACAATAAACAATACTAGGCATAAATAAATTATCGAAAATGGAAGGCGATATAATAGAAACGGAAAAAAACTACTCAATAAATTTTTTATTATTTTTATTCTGTGAATATAAAACCTTAAAACAAAATGAATAATAAAACATAAAGGTGCGTGTAAATAAAACGAGTCGCGCCTGAATCGCGTCAAAAACCAGCCAGTGTCGTGTTCATATAAATCTAACGAAATAAGCACGTTGTTGGCGCGACTTACCATGTTTATACAACCTTCCAATATTCTCGTCAGTATCAGATTCGACAATCCATTTTTTGTGGATCCTCCGACGAGTGGTACTTGGTAGAGTCGAGAGCGTCGAAAGGAGGAGGAGTGATAGATTACTGAATGTTTCGTTCTGGCATAGGAAAAACGGCTCGAATATTTGATCTTGTCAGATCTGTATACTTTATTGATGTTGATGACGACATAAATAAAAAATAATCGGTAACATTATGAGCAACAATGTCATACATGTATGAGTACATTATAACACATACAATCATTCAGCTATAGGCCTTTTCTTCATATATTTTATGTGCGCATGCGTCAGTATCAGCCATCTTTTTCGTACTGTTTTTTATCAACAAGCATGTTAAAATACACTGAGAGAATTATATTTAAAAAGTTTTTTGTTGAGAAATTTCTTGCAACCACAACTAAATTTTCAGCTACAATTAAAAAAATACATTTATGCAACTAAATAAAATGCTTTTTTAAAGTAGTTTTGTCGCCATACAAAAAAAATTGTTACCTTTGCAAATATTTTTTTCAGTTTATAGAACCAGCAAAAATAATTTTTGCTCTTAAAAATAGTTTTTATTTACTAAACATCTATTTTCTGTAGTAGAAATTCAAAATATTAATACGTATATTTTCCATCATAACAATTCGCTTTTTAAGTCCAATGAAAAGTATATTTAGAAAATAACGATCGGTTCCGATCGAGAGCTTTTTCGTCTGTGATCGAGAAAATTTTTGTGTATTCGGCGTACTCTGTTCAGTCCGTTCCCAGTATATCGGCAGGCAAAGACAAGAACAAGCCGGTCATTGATTTGTGATTTTAGTTATAATTACTCCTAGCCGACAGCAAAGGTCATCCACGTTACGTTGGCAAATCGTAGGTCTGACGCCATTTTTGCAATAATTGTGCATAAGTTGTGTTCGTTTTCCAATGGATTACACAGAGAAGCTGACTAATTGTGGACTTCAAGATTTTGTTAAAAATTTTAAGGTTAAGTACATAACGCATAATATCTACTAATTTATCGGTTTCAAATGTATTGACCCCTCACTTTAACGTTAATTAAGGAAAAAATAGTAGATAAAGCAAAAAATCTTGCAAAGTTTTTTTATTAAGATATCAGGAATTCCTTTTTCTATTTTGATAGAACTTGGAGGCTATTTTGAGTACTGAGGGTTAAATGTTTAAGATTAAAATTGTTAAATTTCTTGATACATATGCCTTAGGTTATCATACGTCCAAAGACAAATAAGTTTAAATTATCAAACAATTTTATATTACATAACCTACTGAATTTTTAAAATTCAAATACATTTTTGAAATATTTAGCAACATAACTAATATATTTATTACAAAATAATCGTCTCTTTTATTTTTGAAACCCTTTCTTTCCTATGTTGATCTGTATTTCCACCACAGGTTAAATAAAAATTTATGTAAATTATATAGTTAGGTATATATTAGGTAAATTTTGCTCTAATAATTATATATAGTTTCTAATGCACGGCTAAAAAGTTTATTTTTCTATTTTTACAGAACTGGTTTCATTATGAACAAAATATAAAGTTCAGTTATCCTTGGTAAATCTGGAAATTTGACATTTAATACATGCAAAACATTCTTGTATTTCGACTTTAACTGAACTTTATTTTTTTATAAAAAAAACTGCCTAAGAGCTGAAGAAACCAGCCCTAAATAGAAAAATTTACTTTTAACCATCAACAAATACTTTTTAAAGGTAAAAATTAATTGCATAATCATTAAAATCTACTTTTTAAAGGTAAAAGATTTCTTTTAAACCACTACACACTACTTTTTAATCACTAAAAACAATTTTTTAAAGGTAACAATTAATTTTTTATCAATTAAAACTACCTTTTAAAGGAAAAAATAATATTTTTTATTGCAAAGAAAGTAATTTCTTAATCAGTACCTAATTTTTAACCAATAAAAACTACTTTCAATTAATAAAAACTATTTTTTAACCACTAAAGTCTAATTTTTAAACAGTAAAATTTATTTTTAAGAAATAAAAATAATTCTTTAACAATTAAAACTGCCTGTTCAAGGTAACAAAATACTTTTTAACTGCAAGAAAAATACTGTTTAACCACTAAAAACCTACTTTTTAAACATAAAAATCTACTTTTTAGTAAGTAAAATTTTACTTTCTAACCACTAAAATTAATAAAAACTAAAAAGTAAGTTTTTAGGGACTAAAAAGTAATTCCAAAAAAGTTAATTTATTAACCGTAGCAAAGTACTTTGGTTGTCGCCTATTTTAATAGAGTTTTTTTTTAAGGATTAATCTTAGATAAAAGAGACCGAAGATGTAACATTGGCCACTGCGCATGTTGTCTGTTTTAACTCCAAGTAACCAACCAATTGAAAATCATTGTTTGCACGACGCCACCCGAATTGCTCCGATTTCCCATTCAACGCTCACCTCCGCCTGAGTTTCAATCACAGCTGTCAAGCTGTTTTTGATTTATTTGTTGGTGTTTTAGCAATTTAAAGTGTTCTAGTTATTCAATTTTAAACTCAAAATGCCACGATGTATCTTAAGAAATTGTATATACTTATAATACAAGTACCAGTGTTATGAAATATAAAAAATATATTCGTTTTCAGTGGTAAATATTTATTAACGTTTGGACATAAAGCGCCATAATCCTTTGAGCTGAATACATCAGATCCGCATTAAGGGATTTCAATAAATATTCATCAAATACATATTTCAGAAAACAGATTTCGTATTACTTACATAAATTTACAAAAGGGTAAAATTTTAAATATTTAATTTAAATAAGAAGTAAATAGACATTGTTGCTAACGAAATTTTGTTTTTAAAAAGTAGTTTCATAAGAATATTTACTAAAGGTGGTTTTTAGCTCTTTTTGGTAGATAAATAAGAAGTAAAGAAGCATAGTTGATTAGTAGTATTTTTATGAGAATATTAGATAAAATACAGGATGAATAACTTAAAATTTCAAGATAATGTAATAATCGATTTTAAAGGAAATACAAAAAGAAAGTAGATTTATTCAAAATAATCGATTAATTAAAAATAATCGAATTTTTGGAAAAATCGATTTATCGTTTAATCGGTGTTTTAATTAATCGATTATTTTCGATTAATCTATTATTTTCGATTAATCGATTATTTTCAAAGGTATTATATTATGAAAATAATTGATTGATCGAATATAATTCGTTATTTTATATAACCAATATTTCGGTTATTTTTTAGAAATATCGATTTATCGGTTAATCAGTTTTTTAATATTTAATAATTATTTTTGATTTATTGATTTTTATCGATTATTTTAGATTTTTCAAAGATAATAGAATAATCAATTTTAAAGGAAATATGAAAAGGATTATTAGAAAATAATCGATAATTCAGAAAATAGATTTATCGTAAAATCGGCATCTTAATTAATCGATTATTTTCGGTATTTCAATGATAATCGAATTATCGATTTTAAATGAAATACAATAAAAATAAATTATTGATAATAATCGATTGATGGAAAATAATCGATTATTTAAAATAATCGAAAATTCGGTTTTTTTTTTTTGAAAATCGATTTATCAGTTAATCGACTTTTTAATTAATCGATTATTTTCGATTTTTCAAAGATTATCAAATAATCTGTTTTAATGGACGAAAAAAAAATGGATTATTTGAAAATAATCGATTATTTAAAATAAACGATAATTTTTTGTAAACACTGATTTATCGGTTAATTGGCTTTTTAATTAATCGATTATTTTTAATTTTTCAAAGATAATCAAGTAGTCTATTTTAAAGGAAATACGAAAAACAAATAGATTGCAAACAATGGATTGATCGAAAATAATCGATTATTTTCAATGATTGATTATTTATTTAGACAATCACTCATCCTCTATATTAATTAATATTCCTAAATAAAGAAGCGGAGGTTACAATACAACAGCATTTTCTCATTTTGACTAATTTTTAATATTATGTAATAGCCGTAGAAAAAATATAATGTTTAACTCAAAAGGTTTGATTTGCAGTATTCGCCTGCGCACATGCTTTTTTATAATACTCGTAGACAATGAGTACCATTTCTTGCTCTATTAACAATATTCTATTTCAACATTTTACTGTAGTATCTTGCTGAAAAGTCCGTAGTAAATAAACGCTAACGAAATATTCTATATAAGGTCTTCTTTTTACATAAAATGTTGTGCATCTGTTTGATATTAAAAAATCACGTTAATTTTATTTCATAATACAAAATTCCATTAAACATATATTTTAAATAAATCTAATAGTCCGGTCCTTGTCACAGATTTCGGGTTTCTGCCCAGTTCCCCCACTCCGTTAACCTTTCTTTAGAAATTGGCAACATTTGCGCAGGTTAAACACCGGTGTATGTTATATCTCTGGTCTCTTTTATCTAAGGGATTAATACATTTTTTGTTACCATAGCAAAAAATTTCCCTCGGTGTACCCACGTGAAAAAATTATAATCGATAAATACTAATTTAAGTATATTTATTCAAAAAAAAAAAAAAAAAATATAAAGTAATAAGTGTCTTAATTAAAAAATATTTTTTGCCGTCAATTATAATTATGTTATCTTTACCGAAAAGAAAACGAAACGGTGTTGTTATGAAGTATGTAAAAGTGACACACGGTATAATTCATTCAAAGAAAATACATATTATTTTATTAATGTTCCAAAGCTTTGGCTAAAAATATCGGAAAAAATTATTAAATTATCAGGAAAAATACATATTAAAACATGTTCAAAATGCGCAAAAGGTTTTCGATCGATTGATGATGCTACTAAATATATATTTGTTCACTACATTTTCATGAAGAAAGTAGTCCAACAGAAGAAAATCCTTATCTGGTATCACACAATAGGTTTTTAATATTAAAACAACTTCGGTATACAGGGTGGGCCACTTAAAAGTTCCATCCCCCCTTATCTTCGTTATTTATTGAGATATCGAAATAATTTTTTTTTTTTTGAAAGACTAGAACAAATACTTTCTTATGATTAATTCGATTATTCTGTGATATCATGGCTTACTTCCGGTTTTTCCGGAAATTACAGAAAATCGTAATTTATTTTTTATTTTTAAATTGAAACCCACTTTTTTTATTATAAATTTGGATTTCTGGGACATTTTTGTATAATAATCATGTATTGAAAATTTTCTGACAGCTTTTAAAATGGCTGCCATATTGGATAATATTTGTTCTAAACATGTTACTATTAATTCGTTTAAGGAAAAAATATAGAAATAAATGAGCTCTTTAAAACCTTTGTAAGCTTCAAAATTATCATTGTGACCCATTTACTGTATACCAGTGGCGCATCTAAGCATTTTTATTATTAGCAAACAGTTTAATAATTCCATCCGCTTTTATCTTCGTTATTAATTGAGATATCGGAATAAAAACTTTTTTGTTTAAAAGCTTAAAACAAATATTTTCATTTACTGGATCCAACTGGTCTATGACGTCATGGATTATTTCCGATTTTCCCGGATATAACTGAAAATCGCAATTTATTTTTAATTTTAAAATGAAAACATATTTTTTATTGAACATTTGAATTTCTGGGACGTTTTCCGACAAGATGTGTGTGTTGAAATTTTTCTGTCAGCTGTGAAAATGACCGTCATGTTGGTTAATATTTTTTATAATGTGTTATTGTAAATTTGTTTATGGAAAAAATATGGGAATGTATAAAATCTTATTAAGGCCCATTTACAGTATACCAGTGGCGTATCTCAGATTTGTGTTATTAGCAAACCGTTTAATAATTTCACCCGCTATTATCTTCCTTATTAATTGAGATATCGGAATGAAAGCTTGGAATAAATATTATCAAATAATTGATTTAACTGGTCTGTGATATCATGGCTTATTTCCATTTTTTCGAAAATAACAGTAAATCGCAATTAATTTTTTATTTTTAAATGGAAACTCACTTTTTTATTGAAAATTTATATTTCTTGAGCATATCTGTCATTAAACTGAATTCATACGATTTTAGCGCTTGTAACCACTACACCAGTACAATAGTAATTTATGATTATAAATGTATAAAATAGCCTTCAAAAAAGACCTTTACATACGAATTGCATACGATTTTTCTACTACCGTACATATTGCCCATTAAGATTAAAAATACAAAGGTTACTTTACGCACTAACGCGTAAAGAAAGTTTGAAATAAAAAGTCATTTGTCATGTCAAAACACTAAAAATTTTGTCTTGTTGACGCACTAGTGCGTAAAAAATTTTACTCTACGCACTAGTGAAAAAAGTAAAACTTTATGTACTCCGTAGTGCGCATAATGTATGTACTTTAACGCACAGTAGCAGAAAAATAAATTAATACGACACGATCTTTAAATTTGAAAAATGTTTATTCTCATTTTAAATTTTAAAGTAGCTTAGTTTCATCACAAAGATTTAAGGAATCAATATAATAAAACAATACCCATCATACAATAATAAACATTGATAAGTTCAAGAAATTTAAATTTTCAATAAAAATGTGCGTTTCCATTTAAAAATAATAAATAAATAGCGATTTACTATTATTTTCGAAAAACCGGAAGTAAGCCATGATGTCACAAATCAGTTGAAGCAGTATTCGACATTATTTATTCCAAGCTTTCAAACAAAAAAGTTGTCATTCCAATTTCTCAATTAATAAGGAATATAAGAGCTGGTGAAATTATTACACGGGTTGCAATAACAAAAATCTTAGATACGCCACTGGTACAATGTAAATGGGTCTTAATGGGAATTTTGAAGCTCACAAAAATGTTACACATATCCATATTTTTTTCCATAAACGACCTAACAGTAACATATTAAAAAATATATTATCCAATATGACGATCATTTTGACAGCTGACAAAAAAATTTCAACACACGTCACAGACCAATTGAATCCAGTATATGATAGAATTTGTTCCAAGCTTTTAAACAAAAAGTTTTCGTTCCAATATTTCCATTTACAACGAAGATAAAAGCGTATGGAATTATTAAACGGTTTGCTAATAATAAAAATGCTTAGATACGCCACTGGTGTACTGTGAGTGGGTCTTATTAGGAATTTTAAAGCTTACAATGATTTTATAAAAATCATACATTCCCATATTTTTTCCATAAACGAATTAATAGTAACATGTTTAGAAAAAATATTATCCAATATGGCGGCCATTTTGACAGCTGACAGTAAAATTTTAATACACGCTTCTTGTATTTTATTGTCCCAGTAATTCCCTATTTAATCGAAAACAAAAATTAAAATAATACCACAAAAATCAGTAAGTATGCTTATAACCAAACGTAGAACTAAGGGAATTATTCGTACACCCCTTAACATCCAGGGGCAACAGTTGGACACTGGAAATCATTTAAAATATCTCGGTTTACAATTAGATAGGGGACTGACCTTATAATGTGTTGCCTATACTAACATTAATCATGAAAAAAGCCGTTAATATTCAAAGTCCATGTTAACTTGGATAATATAACAAAAAAAGCTGTAACTGCGTACAAATAACTTAAAAATCATTTATTGAAAAGAAATATTATTTAATTGTATCTAATTTAAATTAATCGAGCAACAAAGCTATCAAGTTTTCACTCGGCGAGCGACAAATCTGTCACTTAACGTCAATTCGCGGAAAACGCCAACTTTGCGGTTGGATTTCAAAGCGCAAAAGCACTTTGGATAGTTATCGTAGTAAAAATATTTTTAAAATTTTTTGAATTCATGAGTTTAGGAGTGGTTTGCAAACCAAAAAAAAGTTTTTTTAAAAGACCCTCAATTACTTTATAAACGTGCTGACTCTGTCAAACTAAGGATATTTTGTTAAATAAATAAAATTTTGTTTTGAAATATTGTAGCCTTTTTTATGGTATGTATAATAAGTATTTATCAATACTACCCTGAAAGATTTGCTTCAGACTGTTAAAGATTTGGGTATTGAACACGAAGTAGTGTAATAATTGGCATTATTATAAGTTGGAAGTATTAAGAATTTACCAAAAATTCTAAATAAGTATTTTAATGTTTTAAATTAAAAATTAAAAAGGAAGACACGTATTAAAAAGAAACAAACAATTAGGTTATTAATCTAGTCAATGGCTACATTGGGCATGAATTTTTAAAAAGTACAACCATCACGTAAATTTTGGTTTATATAGAGAGGAGACAGAAAGAAAGGCTTAATCGAGTGCGGACTCTCAATCGAGTTCGGACTAAGGTCCAGACCTTTCGCCTAGGGCAGAAGCTCTCGTTTTTTTTGGACTCTTTAATTTTCAAAACAAATGTGATGTGTAGAGTAAAGTTTTGTGTACGATTTGTAAATTATGGGTAAATATTTTTAACCTAATTTTAAAGTGTTTTGTTTATTAATAATTGATTGATTTACATATAAATGCCAATTTTATATTTTCGTCCCGAATTTTCATGTTTATCTTATGCATATTTTTATATTATTATGTAGTTATAGCGCTTTATTCTCTAAGTGTAATTTTATTCATTCTTTCTTAAGACTATTAGTCAAATTTTGTACTTATTTTAAATATACATTTGTTAATGTTTTAATAACTTATTATTAATCTCTCCGCCTTTCCACACCAGTAAAATATTCCGAGCATTTGAGAAGACTCGGCGTTTCTATTCCCCTAGGACTAAAAGAGTCTAAAACTAGTTGCCAAGAACCGCTCGACTATGCTATTAAGGGATAATTTTTATTCTTTTAATTTAATTTTTTATTATTTTTTTGTTTGTCACTGGTGAATGGATGTTCCTTCTGGACTCCAGGACCCTTTGGCTGGTGACGGCGCTGCCCTAATCCCTTAATAGTATATTAACAACAGTAGCTAAAGATCTATCAGTAGTTACAAATGGTCTTCAGGCTAGTTAGTTGTTACAGTAGTGATTGAATCTTTCAGTATTGGACTTTTAACATTAAACCGAGTACAGGTGTTTATGGTGGAATATTGGAGAATAAGGAAAAAAAAAACAGAATCGATTGAAGTTATATAGTGAAGACGTACAGATCAAGTAATTTCAATTTTTTTTAGTCCAACAGTATTTTAACAAAATTCTTTAATAGGTCAATTTTTATTTTTAACTCAGCATATAATTCTGGACAATTCACCATTTGCAAACCGATTACCAAATGAAATTTTCTTTAATTAAGCGCATATACCTTCTTGGAATTGCAGAAAAAGAAAGAAATGTGTTTTGGGATTGTTGGTCTTATTTGGGCATCATTAAACTAATATTAATATTTACTAGTATTACTCACCTCATTTTGATTCGTGAAATATCAATAATTCTTCTTGGATATTTAATCTGTAACAATAATAATAATTTAATTAGTAATAATCATAATATGACAAAAAAATTTTGGCTATAAATCGTTATTGCTTTTTCAATTAAATTTTTGTTTAAATTAACTTTTTATTCAACATTGGCATATTGAAACAGGTTAATCCATAAACTTTGCGGGAATTCAGAATAGTAGCTCGTGCAATAATAGTGGATATGATGGCCATATCTCACTAAGACGAAGATTGAGCACAACGCCGTTGGCAAAGTGCTTAATCGCCTGAGTGCAATATGGACAATCCATTTAAGTTGTAAAATATATTTTTTCTACGAACCACTAACGAAAATCTACAAATTTAAAAAATTATTTTATGTTATTAAACAAAATAACTAATTTTAAAATACTTTGTGAATTTTACTAAATTATAAGATAAAATGAAGATTTAATTTGGTCCCCAGCCCAGATAAGATCTCAGGTTTTTCGCGTAAAAGGCTTAAGCTCTGTCCTTACCTCCACAGCCAATTTTATGATTTGGGTTTTAATAGTCGTAATTAAATTAGTTTTATTTAGTTTGATACAAATTTAATTTTTTTTAAAATGTGCTGAAAATACTATTATTTATTGATTTTACACAAAAATAACTCATTTAAATGTATATTTAATCTCAATAACTAAAAAATATGCTGACAATCAGTTTGCCAGAATTATCACTTATTTAAAATTTTAAAAATAATAGTAGCTTAGTGCCCAAAATATGAACTATCATTTGTTGATTGCATTTTTTTGCAGTGTTCTCACTACCTAGAATGGATAAGAAATATATTCTTTTAGTTGAATCCAATAGCATAGTTTTTCGTTTCGTAGTGTGGGTGTAGAAAAAATATTTGTTATTAATGGAGAGCAGTAAATTGTTTATTGAGCATTCTTTACGAGTACGATATTTATAAAAAGCAAATTACTTGGTAGTTAAACGCTATAGACAGTGAATGCAGATCCTTTAAGGAAGCAGACTAAACCTTCATTTTCATTTTGTAGTATGTAGTATGTAGCACTACAGAATCCAAGGCGACTGTACTTAGGAGTATACCAAATAGAAGAAAGTGATCTACCTGACTTTAAGCCAAATTTTAAATGTCCTTGAGAAGAAAGGATTGGAAGGATCGTTATAGGCATCGAGATTATTTCCTTGTTGAATTAGCGACAGAAGGAGCACAATAGATCTTTTGAGTCACAGTGCAATAATACCCCATACCTAAGATAACATAACACTATTTTTGCGCTTATAAAATGCTACCAGTGGCAGCTCTTGAGCTGCGCAGGTAGGGGAGACGCCAATTGGCTTGAGGGTGGATATTATAAAAAATTTGTTATTTATTTTGTACTTTTTCAATAACAGAAAAAATACCACACTGCTTACTGCGCCTTGTCATTAGTCTATAAGCCAAATGAAATATATTTCTTATAGTAAACCATCTTACAAAAATAATTATTTTAAAAAAATTACGAAAATCGACATATTTATAATAATTTTAATTTTTGTTTTTATAAAAGTTTATGGCATGTATCACATCCTGAAATTGAAATCTGCTGTATGATCCCTCATTGAAATAAAATTTTCCATGACTTTTTAGTCGAATTTATTTATCTCCAGAACTAATTTCTATTTATGGATATCATAGATAAGGCATTTAAGTCAATTATTTAGCCGCCCCTGCTAGGTACTAATTTTAAATTTTTTAATTTAATAATTTAAATTGACAGCTCTCGTCTAGATAATTATTTAAATGTGTGATATTTCGTGATTTAATGTCTCCTGCCACCCCTGAAATGTTGTAGGTATTTTTAAGAAAAACCCTGTTAAAGTGAAAATACACGTTTAACCTTTAACTACTCGCGTCGGTGTATAAAATACACCACTTGCACTAAAAATGCTCTTATTGTTGTTGATTACCGATTCCGTCCCTGTGCTACCACCTAACCTATTATTGAAGTGTCCACTAGAACCTTACTCAGTGGCGCTGTGATTGCTGTAGTAAGAACGTAGTTATTTGGTGTGAAATCTATAGCCGTTCTGTTTGGTGTACAGAATACACCACGCGAGTAGTTATGTGAGTATATTTTACATATTTTAAATTTAGTTACTTGAGGTAAAATATATACTTTGCCATTTGGTTTGTTCATAAAATCAACAATAAATTTGGTAAAATAAAAGTACTATTTTTGTAGGAATCGGGTACCAGTTAGAGATGCAAAACGTCTCACGGAAAATGAACTTGAGGCTATGGCTCGCACTTTATTTGACGAAGAAAGTGAAGAAGAAGTTGGGGGAGAATCAGATACGTTAGAAGATGAAGCTATAAAGGAGAGTGATCATAATATAGAGTCGGAAGAAGAACTAAATGACACAGATGAAGAAAAGGAGAATTCAGATCAAGAAATGAATAACTCAGATGTAGATGAGGAAAATGAGAATAGTGAGACCAATTAAGAAGATAGTGAAGAATATTTTGTGGCTAGAGATAAGAAAATAAGAATGGTGTGGAAGAAAACTCCAATTGTGAGTAAATTTAGTAAAACAAATAAAAAAAATATCGTCAAAATATTTCCTGGACCTAAGCAATGTGCACGAGATATTACTGATAAAAAAAGTGCTTTCGAAAAATTTTTTACTAATGATATAATTAAAATTATTGTTCAATGCACAAATTTAGAGATTTTAAGATTGCGAACAAATTATCAGCGGCCAAGAGATGCAAAAAACACCACAAAAACGGAAATATTGGCTTTTATAGGATTATTACTTCTAGCAGGAACCAAGAAGCAGAACCACACACATTTTCTTGAATTATGGACAACTGATGGAACTGGCTCAGAGATATTTAGAGCTTGCATGAGTTATAATCGGTTTTTATTTTTGCTAACTACTTTAAGATTCGATAATAAAAATACTAGATGTGATAGAAAATTAACTGATAAACTTGCTCCTATCCGATTAGTTTTAGACAGTTTTGTGGACAACTGCAAAAATAATTATAATTTGGGAGAACAAGTAACAATTGATTAAAATGTTGATACCTTTTAGGGGTAGATGCAGCTTTCTTCAATACATTCCAAACAAACCTGCAAAATATGGTTTGAAAGCGTTTGTGTTATGTGACTCCAGAACATTTTACGTTAGCAACTTAGAGGTGTATTGTGGTCAACAGCCAGAAGGGCAATACCAAAGGTCAAATACGCCCACTGATATCACTCTTCGTTTACTTCAACCGTGGAAAGCCAAAAACCGAAATTTGACATGTGATAATTGGTACACTAATTACCCTTTGGCTAAAAAGCTTTTAGATGATAAATTTACAATTGTTGGAACACTAAAAAAAAATAAAAAGGAGCTGCCGTCAGAATTCTTACCAAATAAAAAGAGAACACCTGGTTCGTCTATCTTTGGATTTCAAAAAGACGTGACCATTGTATCCTATGCCCCCCAAAAAAAAATAAAGCTGTAATTTTGCTTTCGACAATGCACACTGATGCTGCAATCCATCCTGAAACTGATAAGCCAGATATTATAATGGACTACAATTGTTATAAAGGAGGCGTTGATACTGTTTATAAATTATGTGGCTCGTATTCCGTTCTCAGAAGGACAAGAAGATGGCCTTTAGTTTTATTTTTCCAATTGGTGAATATAGCAGGTATAAATAGTCAAATTTTATACAACGCCATACATATCGAGAATAGCCACAAATACAGAAGAGTTTTTCTGAAAGAATTGGCGATGTCTATGATGAAGCCGCACCTTTCGGAAAGAGCTATCCTGCAGACCTTACCTTCGGATATCCAGTGTTTTCTAAAAAGATACAAACCACCTCAAGAGGAGCATAGCGAAGAACCTCCAGCAAAAATACGAGGAAGGTGTTTTTGTTGTGAAAGACAGAAAAATAGGGTGACAACAATTTCGTGCCATACATGTCACAAACCAGTATGCAAGGAACATTCAATTAGTAAAATTTCTTGTCCGGAGTGCAATAATATTAGCAATGATGAGGATGCTAGCGAGTAGTAGTTTACACAAACTCTTTTTGGTTTTTGTTTTGTTTGATATTTTCTAGTTTTTAGTTTTTCATACATTTATTTGTTTTCAATACATTTATAATAGTGCTTTTCATTCAATAAAAGTTTTTGAAAATATATGTATTTTTTTGTGGGCTTTTTGAGCATTTTTGGTGATGGTGTATAAAATACACCACGCGAGTACTAATGTTAAATATTAAGGCGCGAGTAGTTAAAGGATAAATAAGATTGGATGTGTTTAAATTTTAAAATTAAAAATTTAAAATTAATAGATGTTTTTTGGACACCCCAAAAACTAAGTTATGATTTATGGTGCTATTTTACATATAAATGAGGAAAACTCAGAAAACAACACTCACTATCAATGCTGTTCAGCTCAGTATATTTCACTTTTAAATTTCTTTTAAATATTTTCATTTTATTTTTCCCATTTTGTTTCATTATGTTTCAAAAATTATTTACAGCAATTTTAATAAATCTATTTAACACGTATCAATAACACTCTGTACAAAATAAAGGCATCAATTTATTCAATTGACATTTATCATTTATATTCGAGCCGATGCAAAAACCTGATAATTACCTCAAAGCAATTCCTAAAAATGTGTCACACTGATGAATGGCAAAATGAGCATGAGTTAAAATTCATTTAACAGAGTGCCAGAACTGAAATGCGCCATATTCCAATTCACAATTACCCTCATTTGTCAATGCGAGTCATTATGTTACAGTCATTTATATCCTGATGAATACAGAGGCGGAACCGGAAGGGAAGTGTTATTATATATAATGAGAACAACTATTTGAGGTCTCAAACCCAATACGAGTTTTGTTGGATGACAATTCAGTAAAGTTTCTCATTGGCTACAGTACGGTACACATCGTGTAAGTCTCTTAAAGTAATTTTTCCGTATGTACTAATCTCGTTTTCGTTATCCCAGTGTTAAATCTGTAAGTTGTTTTTATAAAAAGTACTAATAATAAAATGCCTCAGTGTGATATCTATAGTTCCACCATATCTAGCAGAAATAAACAATCCATTTCTTGCACTGGGTGTAAAAAACAAGTTCATTCGATATGTATTGCTAACGACGTCGATTTGCTTAATTTATTTGATACTATACGGAGGATTTCATGAAAATGGGATGATTGTATTGCAGATTATCTACGGCTGAATTCTAATAGCATTAATAAGCAATTTCAAGACAAATTAGATCAGGCTTTATCATCTAATAAAGATCATCTTTCGTCCTTTAAAATGGATCTAGGGAAAACAACAAAAGATCTTTTAAATCCGCCTTTAGGTCTTAATTATTCTGATTTACTAAGCAGTAAAACCCAACAAGTCATCATTCGCTCAAAAAAAATAATCATTCTCCTTCTGTAACAAAAGCTAATATAATGCATCATGCTGATCCTACTTAGAACGTACTAATTAATTAACTTAAAACTTAGGCACTATTGCAACTTACACTTAAATTAAAACTTTACGTCTATCGATAAACTCGCGAAATTTATACAGAGCCTGCTCTGCACTAGTATATTTTCGACAATCTAGAACATTCTAAAACTCTTTCTCTATGAATCAGCCGCCGCAGAGCGATCTCTCCGGTAGCTTCTCGAAGAAATGCGTTTGTCTCTATATGATCAGCGCCTAGACTTTATTTCGCGGATAGGGTAGTAAACAAAGAACAGAGTTATTGTACCTTCTTTAGAAATAGTTCCTCTTGGAACTAAAGCTGAATGATTGTATCTGCAACTAGACCCACTTTCACAATTTTCATTCGTATTATAATAACAAGGGACGGTTGTTGCTGAAACCTGGATACAAAGCGAATGCATGCAGACTAGTATTTAGATCTTGGAATCTTAGAAGAATACTTCCAGCATGTTTCTAATGATCCTTTAATTTAGCATGGCTAGTTTCTGTACATTCTACTCCGGTACATGCTGCCTCAAACCAAGCAATGCTTCTTATATTATACATCATGACAAGTGCATCGATCGCAGAAGCTGTTCTTTGTTACCAATTAAAAGAGATAACGCGATCCATCTTGAAGTTTCAATGCTTTTTCAGTGGCTGATCTTGAAGTTTTGGCAATCGAGCAAACTTCTTCCGGAACAAAAATAACAGACATCAAGCGTCGTTGGTGTTAACGGAATTGCTATGGATCAGCGAGTAGTCTTTAGGAACCGTGAGCAGATCTTTTTGTTGCTCGGTTGTACCACTATATCTTGCTTTTCCGGTACCTCCATGTGCACCCATAAGTTCTTCAAAGACAAGGTCATGTGATTTTTGGAGCTGAATATATAACAACCGACAATAACGACTCCAAAAACAACAGAGATTGTATACCAACAAAAGCAGACGATTAAGGTGAGCGCGTGGCGCGTGGGTACACGTGGTTAGGTTATGATGGAATATCATGGATCTCAGGCGGAGAGCGTAAAAATGGGGGAGATAATTCTAACAAACAGTTAAGAACCACGCTCACATACGGGGATCAATTGATAGAAATGGAAAGGTGAAAATATCAGCTTCACTTCGGTCTGGCTATTAATGTTTAAAAAATGAACAGCGAGGAACAAGAAGTATTTAAAAAAAAAGTCCGGTTTTCCCGGTGTGATCAATTTTCCTGATTTCTGTAAAATGGAGCAACTATATTAAAAAAAAAAGCATTCGAAAAGTAGACACTCTAAGCTTTAAAATGGTGTGCATTGAATAACAACATAATGAAATATGAGTTTTTAATTACTGCTTGTTTCAAAGATTTCTAGAACTCCGAAAACGTATGAAAAATGCAAATAAACAAATCAATTTTGTTTTAAAACACCAGGAAGATACTGAAAAAAAATTTCTGAGATCATTCGAGAAATCTCAAGATCCAATTTAAAACAAAAATGGGATAAAAACTATTAAAAGAAAAAAAAATGAAGGAATTACTATAATTTTATAATGTTCTTGACAGGAAATAACGGGCATCAAGGCACACGGATCGATACCTATGGGTTTTCCCATTGTAATAAACTTTGAATCATCGCAAAATGTCAATTTTTGACCGAGTTCTGAAACAATTTGTCCACCCGTTTACAAGCTAATCAGCATTGCTATAAAGATAAAACGGGGGCTGAACGAGGGGACTTTTGATTGCGGTTATCTCGAAACCTGTCGAATTCCCGACAAAAATAATAGGGACCATTTTTGTAGATAATGATAGATTCTTTCTTTTTTATTTAAACAAAAATTCTCTAATTTGCATATTGTGGAAGATATTGGTGGGAAACTTGTTTTAGGGTCCATTTTGGACCCTTTTCGACGCAGCCGAGTTGGTAAAAGTTTTCGACCTTGGAAGATAGCGCCGAGACCTAAGAGTTGAGCCACAACGGAAATCTGGACCGACTTAATGAAAGGTTGGTCCCTTCAGTTACTGAACCATACGTTGTTTATACAAAATAAAACAGTAAAAAGTATGTGACTTGATTTTTCACTTAGGAAAATCGAAAAAAATCAATATATATATTTTTTTAATTTTCTTACATCGTCCGAACATATAATTGTTAGGGCTCGTACATAAGTTGACTTAGTTATAGTGCAGTCACATTTTTAATGGATGGGTTACTTCTTGATTCCTGATTGATAAACAAATGCGACCGTCAATTTATTTATTTAATATAATTAAATTATTTTAAAATTAAAACTAAAAACTTAACGTGAAAACAATCTAAATCTTAACTATACATGTCAAAAAATTACTATAAAAGAGGTCAATTTTATGATGTTTTTCAGATAGTTTAGCAGACCTGCGATAAGTAACTCATTCTCTACATCGTATTTTTTTTCGAATTCTTCAAACAGATGAGGTTTGCGGTATTCTTTTATAGTTAGTTTGTTAAATCAATAGACCACAACATACAAATTTCAACCAAGTACCGCTTTTTTCTAAGTGCAAAATCTTTGCCATTGTGGTTCGCGAGAAACCTAAAACTATAGAAAATTTTAATCAACTGTAGTCTATTTTCGCAACATAAAAATAACCCAAACTCAAAAACTTTCCAGACTTACAATCATTAAAACTTGTTATCTACTCAAAATAATCAAGCAATCTCATTGGTAAAACTATAGAAAATTTGAATCAACTGTAGTCTATTTTCGCAACATAAAAATAATCTAAACTCAAAAACTTCTCAGACTTACAATCATTAAAACTTGTTATCTACTCAAAATAATCAAGCAATCTCATTGGTAAAACTATAGATAATTTTACTCAACTGTATACTATTTTCGCAACATAAAAATAATCTGAACTCAAAAACTTCCCAGACTTACAATCATTAAACTTGTTATCTACTCAAAATAATCAAGCAATCTCATTGGTAAAACTATAGAAAATTTGAATCAACTGTAGTCTATTTTCGCAACATAAAAATAATCTGAACTCAAGAACTTCCCAGACTTACAATCATTAAAACTTGTTATCTACTCAAAATAATCAAGCAATCTCATTGGTAAAACTATAGATAATTTTAATCAACTGTAGACTATTTTCGCAACATAAAAATAATCTGAACTCAAAAACTTCCCAGACTTACAATCATTAAAACTTTTTATCTACTCAAAATAATCAAGCAATCTCATTGGTAAAACTATAGAAAATTTTAATCAACTGTAGTCTATTTTCGAAACATAAAAATAATCTGAACTCAAAAACTTCCCAGACTTACAATCATTAAAACTTGTTATCTACTCAAAATAAACAAGCAATCTCATTGGTAAAACTATAGATAATTTTACTCAACTGTATACTATTTTCGCAACATAAAAATAATCTGAACTCAAAAACTTCCCAGACTTACAATCATTAAAACTTGTTATCTACTCAAAATAATCAAGCAATCTCATTGGTAAAACTATAGAAAATTTGAATCAACTGTAGTCTATTTTCGCAACATAAAAATAATCTGAACTCAAAAACTTCTCAGACTTACAATCATTAAAACTTGTTATCTACTCAAAATAATCAAGCAATCTCATTGGTAAAACTATAGATAATTTTACTCAACTGTATACTATTTTCGCAACATAAAAATAATCTGAACTCAAAAACTTCCCAGACTTACAATCATTAAACTTGTTATCTACTCAAAATAATCAAGCAATCTCATTGGTAAAACTATAGAAAATTTGAATCAACTGTAGTCTATTTTCGCAACATAAAAATAATCTGAACTCAAGAACTTCCCAGACTTACAATCATTAAAACTTGTTATCTACTCAAAATAATCAAGCAATCTCATTGGTAAAACTATAGATAATTTTAATCAACTGTAGACTATTTTCGCAACATAAAAATAATCTGAACTCAAAAACTTCCCAGACTTACAATCATTAAAACTTTTTATCTACTCAAAATAATCAAGCAATCTCATTGGTAAAACTATAGAAAATTTTAATCAACTGTAGTCTATTTTCGAAACATAAAAATAATCTGAACTCAAAAACTTCCCAGACTTACAATCATTAAAACTTGTTATCTACTCAAAATAAACAAGCAATCTCATTGGTAAAACTATAGAAAATTTTAATCAACTGTAGTCTATTTTCGCAACATAAAAATAACCTTTACTCAAAAACTTCCCAGACTTACAATCATTAAAACTTGTTATCTACTCAAAATAATCAAGCAATCTCATTGGTCTCGTTTAAAAAACTACACTTTCCTTTAACTCCCGGGGTGTCGGGGCTTGATGAAGTAAAGTTGAAATTAGCATTAAACATCTGGACCGGATTACAAGTGGCTGGAAAATATTCCGTTACGACTTTATTTCTCATTCAAGTGAAAACTTATGTCCCAGTTTAAATAAGCCGAAAGAAATTGAATTTATATGATGAAAGTTTTTGATGTTTGCTATTAAATTTGAATGATATGGCTCTTGTGCGATATATATATATATATATATATATATATATATGACATGTAAATTCCCTTGAAGTTTCGAAATTGATTTTACATTCCTTATAGATACAAGAGAATTTTACTAAAACGCTTGGGAAAAAATAGGACTGTCTGAACTTTGTAAGTCCTAAAAATAATTAAATCTTTCTTAACGTATGCTGCAAATGGAACTGATGGTTGATTCTTCTAAACTACTCAAAAATTTGAGGAACGACCTAATCATAGCCATGATTAGGTGTAAGGGGTTTTCTCGCCTCAGAGAAAACGATAACTTACAAATGACGCCTGTTGACAAGACGGCTCTCGGGCGCCAGATTTGATGTGTGGTTTACTCCACAAACTTTCGAAACGGCGTCGAAAGTACTCGGGCGGCACAGATGGAGATGAAAAATTCCAGGGGTCGTTGGTCACTCAGACACAGGTAATAAGTAACTACAAGTAACGGGCTTTAATCGTCACTTGTAGTGATAAAGAATTTCTCACTGCTGAAATAAAGGGGGAAGTAAATTAGGGATCAGTAACCTCAGTAACAGTCAAGGAAACGTTGACACATATATTGAATTTTAACTATTTACAATAAAAAAAATAAATAAATATTTCAACGCCCACCCCCGCTCGTAATTTTAAAACCCTGAACAAAATAAAAACAAACAGATCGGCCAGTAATGATTAGTCTCAATCAGACGGTAGAATTAAAATTAGAAGAAAGATGCTCGGTGGCAATAGTATCTAATTAATAAATTTGTTGGATCGGTGGTTGAGCCAAAACGAAACCAAAAACAAATAATAGCGGTCGTAGCAAAAGTTAATTAGTTAACTCTTAAATCGGCATAAAGATTACAGTTGAATATTTTGTTTCGTAAAAATAAATTAAAATCACGGTCGTAGTAAAAGTTATCTGGTTAACTCTCTAGTCGGTATTGAAACTGAAACAAACCTCCTTGTTTTAGTGAATGGGGAATAGATAAATGATAAGAAAACGGGATAGTATCAATCCTATGAGGAGTGCACTCGCCACAACCAGCACGCTCAACATAAAAATGATACTATCATTTTAATCACGGCACGGAGGTAACTAAAAGAAAATAATCAAAATCCGGGTTAGTATTTAATCCTATGATGAGTGTACTCGCCACAACCAGCCCACTCAAACACAAAACCAAATATCAAACCGGGTCAGTATTTATCCTATGATGAGTGTACTCGCCACAACCAGCACTCTCAAACATAAGAAAAACACTAATATGTTAATCACGGATAGGGGTTATTCTAAATAAAATCTAAAACCGGGATAGTATCTAATCCCATGTGAGCTTTCTCGCCACAACCAGTCCACTCGACATGAAAAATGATACTATTTCAACTTTCCAACTTTCGAACTAATTCTATTCCCAAGTAAAGAAACATAAATAAAAAAAAGTTAAACCAGATTGTGAATAAATAGAAACAAAATTTACGGTCGTGGTAAAAGTTAAATAATTAACTATGTACGGAATTTAATTTAAATTTAAATTTATTATTACTTAAAAAAAATTAGGAACAAAATCCACGGTCGCAATGAAAATTAACTAATCAACTGTATACGGAATTTAATTTGAAATTAGGTTTACTATTACTGTAAAATAGAAACACAATTCACGGTCGTAATAAAATTAATTAATTATTAAAATAGAAACAAAGTTTCTATTTCCTAATAACCAAAAACTAATTTTCAATGTTTCTAAATAAAATCAAAACTAAATAATTTATCTGCAAATCAAAATATTTTTAACGAAAATCTGAAATCAATTATTATTTCTCTTAAATAAAATCGAAAACGGAATAATTATTTCAAATGAAACCGGTATTCGAACGTTTTTAACTCAAGAACCGTCGACAAAAAAAATATGTAAACAAATTCGATGTACCTAACTACGGTATCGGCGATAATTTTCAGCGGTGTATATCGGAGCAGAAACAGGAGAAGCTAGTCGAATCGGTAACGTGAATTGAATGATTTTTAATAATCCCAATTCTGAATTCCAGTCTCGATGCCCAAGCACGCTAGCTCCCCACTCGATGTGCGCGAAGCGCGCGCGCTTTCGTTACTCAGGTAAAATACGCGAATTTAAATGAAACAAAATTTTATATACAGGGTCTACCCATGAAGTTAAAATAAAATAAAAAATAAAAATTGAAATTTATATCCGGAATAGGCCGAAATATAGTAATGAAAATTGACTTCATTACATCCCCCCCTCACTTCGGAAAAAAAATAAAGGTGAACATCGTTTGCCTTTATTTTTCCTTTTATCCGCCTACCTAACTGTTACAAAAACTACTAAAATTTACAACTTCAAAAAAAAATATAATCTTCCCAATCTTCTTTCTTCGGTTCCGGAGTCAAAACCATACCATTTCCATACCATACCATATCGTCGGACTCGGAACTACCATTGTCGGAAACATTGAAGGCCGACATTACGGCGTCGTGGACGTAGGTCTACCTGTACTCCAATCGATCGGTACCATCCAGACGGTACAGGGGTGGCGATGGTGGGTATTGGTTCTTGTCTAAGCTGACTCGACGGCCGGTTTCAGGTCTTTTATGTGCACCTGATTGAGTCTCTTTCCTGAAGCATCTTTGAGGTTGTATACTACGGGGGATACGACCTTGATAACGGTATACGGACCGGAGTATTTCGGAGCTAATTTCGCAGCCACATGATCTACGGCTGATGACAACGTATGTTCGCGCTTCATCACTAGATCACCAATAGTGCACCTCCAGTCTCTTCGACACAAATTGTAATAATGAGCCTGCGAGGTAAAAGCTCGGGATAGATTGAGACGGACTAGGTCAAAACACTCTTTGAGTTTTCCTAGTCTCTGTACAAAATTTTCAGGACTTTCTTCCTCAATCGGTTCGGTTTCGGCAGATTGGTTATTTGTCTCTATTTCTTGTTTTATGGATTTGGGGACGACTAACTCCCTTCCAAAATTTAAGAATGCTGGAGAGAAACCAATTGACTCGTGACGGGACGTGTTGATTGCAAATTTCAAATCCGATAAATGAAGGTCCCAATCTTGATGATTGTCCTCGCAAAATTGTGCTATCATGGTTTTTATGGTTCGGTTTGCTCTCTCTACAGGGTTTGCTTGCGGCGTGTAAGCGGGTGTACATCGGTGACGGATTCCTAACTCTTTTAGCACGGATTCAAAGAGTTTACTGGTGTACTGTGTACCATTATCGGTTATTACCTCTTTCGGGCATCCGAAAGTTGTGACGATGTCGTCATAAAAAACTGTGCTCACGCTCTTTGCTGTAGCAGTGCGGATGGCTTTGCATTGTACCCATTTGGTAAATCTATCCATAAACATGACGATGTATGCATTACCCCTTTTACTCCGGGGTAGTGGTCCAACAAGGTCTGTGCTAACAACTTCCCATGGTTGTCGATTCGGTGACGGGTTCATTTTTCCAGGTGTCTGTTGTTGTGACGGTTTGTATTTTTGACATTGCAAACAACTTCGAACATACTTGGTAATGTCTCGGAACATTCCTGGCCAATAATATTGCCTGGCGATGCGGGTGATAGTTTTGGCGATTCCGGCATGGCCTGCGGTCGGAGCATCATGATTCTCTTTCAGAACTCGGTCTCTTTGCGGCTTTGGTACACACAATTTCCATGGATCTGACAATTCTGGTTCTTTGTAATCATTTATGTCCCAAAAGTGACGATATAGACGATTTTCTTTGATGCAAAAATCCGGATAATCCATAGGGTTTCTTTCAACCTCGGCTTTCTTAGATGAATACCATTTGCAGTTGGTATCTTCATTCACGGCGCACACATCTGGTGTGTCTGACATAGTTTGTATTTCTGGCAACGGATTTCTGGACAAAGCATCAGCGATACGGTTTAAAGCTCCTTTTCGATATTTAATTTCAAAATCGTACTGTTGCAAGAAGATGCTCCATCTTGCAAGACGGCCGGACGGACTCACAATTGAATGCAACCATTTCAGTGATTGGTGGTCGGTGAGTACGGTGAAGTGGTATCCTTCTAGGTAAGCTCTCATCTTTTCAATACCCCAGACTATAGCGAGGCATTCCTTTTCTGTAACTGAATAGTTCCTCTCGGCCGGACTCAGAGTTCTACTGGCATATGCGATGACATAGTCGATGCCATCCTTTTTCTGTGTCAGCGCTACTCCTAAACCATGATCAGAAGCATCAGTTTGTAACGTGAACGGTACGGTAAAATCGGGACAACTGAGTATCGGTGCCTCAGTCAAAATAGTCTTGAGTTTACGGAAAGCGGTTTCTTGTTCTTCTTCCCAGCGCCACTTGTAGGTTTTTCGCAGTAACTTTGTGAGTGGTGCTACAACTTGCGAGAAGGACGGGACAAACCTGCGGTACCAGGATGTAACTCCCAAAAATCTCCTGAGTTCTCTAATATTTTTCGGTGCTTCGAATTTTACAATTGATTCAATTTTTTCGGGGTCGGTACTAATTCCATCTCCGGTGACTATATGGCCTAAATATTTCATACTCGGTAAACAAAAATGACATTTTTCGAAGTTGATTTGAAGTTTAGCCTCTTTCAGGCGTCGGAAAACTTCTTTCAAGTTTGCTAGATGAGATTCGAAAGTCTCTCCTAGAATAATGATGTCATCTAGGTATGCAAAAGCATGCGGATCCATGTCTGGCCCAATTATTTGATCGATCAGTCGTTGAAAAGTAGCCGGAGCGGAATGAAGGCCGAATGGCATAACTCGGAACTGGAATAATCCTCGGCCTGGTACGGTAAAAGCAGTTATCGGCTTGCTGCTGGCGGAAAGTGGAACTTGCCAATATCCACTTTTCAAGTCTAAGCTGGTAATAAACTTAGCAGACCTCAGTTTATCCAAAATGGCATTCATGTACGGCAGTGGATATGCATCTTTCATGGTGACTTCATTCACCTTCCGGAAATCAATGCAAAATCGGTGCTTACCATCTTTTTTTCTAACAATCACCACTGGTGAACTCCAAGGACTTTTTGAGGGCTCTATTACTCTTTCGTCCAACATTTTGTCTACTTCTTCGTTAATCACCTCTTGCATTTTCGGATTTTGTGGTCGGTATCTTTGTTTGATCGGTTCTTTTTTAATTAGCCGTATCTCATGTTCTACGAGATCAGTCGGTCCACGAATATCGTGAAAGGCAGGGAGTTCGGCTTGCAAGAATTCTTCCAGCATATCGGATTGTTCTGGAGTCAGTGACCGATCAGTAAGGGGCGTGATAGTCTGTATCGGACAGTCCATTCCACGGATCTGGACTTCCTTTCTGGGTTCATAGTAGGTTTCAGTAAATTTGGTGCCTTCGGTTTCATCTGCGATTTCCTGGGGCAATCCTGACTGAAAATCGACTGACTTTCTACTTGTCGTTGGGGTTGCGGCCCGAATCGGAATATTACGTGGAGTGGAACTCTTTGGCTGCCAAATTTGTATGCTGTCCTCTTTTATTATTATGGACTCTTTGTCCAGTGTCTTTGGAATCTCGGTTTGACTACTAGTTGGCGGATAGAAAACGTCGGGTTCATATTCGGCGTGAACTAGGGCTTGTACTACTCGGGAGTGGTTTTCGGTCATCGACCTTGTGTCGGCGGATTCTAATGTAGCGGGTTCTATTGGTTCGATTACCCCAATGGGGTAACAGACTACGGCTTCCTCAATAGGTGGCATCGGCATCTCACCTATCGAAATTTGTCCAGTTCCCAGTTCCAGACGAAACTTGTGCTTGGCTAGGATGTCCATTCCCAGCACTATATCAGCACTCAAGTTCGGAAAGTGGACCAGTTCCTCGGAAATTTTCTGGCGGCCAAATTGCATCGGTACGTGGTAAACATCCTGGACGCGAATCAAGTTTCCATTAGCTAATCTGGCAGAAGAAGATACTGCTTTGGATTTATGCCCTCTTTGGGAAAGATGTTTCGCTAGTCGGTTTCCAACGTAGGATTTCGAAGCTCCAGTGTCGATGAGTGACAGAAAATTTTCACCTAGTATTTCCAGGGCTAGGTGTGGTCGGGGATCGTGTGCGGGTGTGACAACGGATTCTTGAGAGGCTAGTGTCGGTTGAAGCTGTTGGGGCCTCCCTTCCTTACAGCTCCTGTCTCGTTTCCCGACTGGTTACAATTACAGTCCTTGGACAATACGCCTTCTTTTAGGCAGCGAGAACAGAATATCTTTACTGGATTCTGGCAATGTGTTCTCAGATGTCCTTTCTGTCCACATCTCCAGCACAACACTTCTCCACGTGAGGTGGATGGTCGTGGTTCGAATCTTTGAGGCGGATTGCGGTCGGCGGGTACGGTAGCAGATGGGAAAACGGGTTTTGGGTCGGACGGCGGCGGATTAGCTTGATATAAATTGGATGAAGTAGGACGGGAATAACGTAGAGGTTCAGATGTCTTAAATCGGGTAGGTTCGGGGACTGAGTGTCGGAATGGCTCGGATTGTTGGGAATAACGGGGAGTGATATTCCTCGGAACGGAATTTGTTAACGGTATGCTCTGTAACTCCTTTCTAAGCAGCTCGAACTCTCGGACCACTTGGCAAAAGGTGGTAAAATTGGAGTAATCCGTCTTTCGGATTTGCTGTCTGTATTCGGGGAGCAAATTTCGGTATAGCCATGTTAGTTGTTGCTCATTACTCAGCTTTCCATGTCGTCTCATCAGTGTTTGCAACTCTGTTATGTAACTGGTTACAGATTCGTTCCTTCTCTGTAACCTTCGACTTATTTCCACCTCTAGGACGATCTGGTAATTAACGGAGAAAAAGAATATTCGGAAATCTGATTCGAAGTCCTCCCAGTGGTTCCAAGAGGATCGATTGTTTCTAAACCATAATGCAGGTTCTCCGGTCAGTAGTTCAGGCAAGCAGGGCAGTAGTTGGTCTTTGTCTATACCTTTAGCAGTGCAGATTTCGTCTAGTCTTTCTAGAAAAGCTGCAGGATCCTCGCGGTTGCCAAATGTTATTTTCCAATCCTGAGTTTTTATTGGTTCAGGTGTAACGGCGGCTGGGGGTGTCATTGTGGTGCGGGGATTTTCTGTTACTGCTCGATTTGGACTCGAGTCTCCTTTGCGTAGAAAAGAAACAAGTCTTCTACGTTTTTCGTCTACGGTGCCGTCGACAGCTAGTTGCCTCTGTTTTAATTCGGAAGTCAATTCGGGTTTTCTCAAATTATAGATCCAGCCTACTCGGAGTACTGTAGATCCTTGAACCTCTTTCGGTTCCTGTTGTACTACCTCTGGTTTTTCAGAGAATTCTGTTATCCAACCGGATTGTATGTCGTTTCCCTCCGTGTCTAACAACCACAAGTTGTCTTCTTTTATTTCGGACATAAACTCAAAGAAGAAACGGACGCGAGCGGGTTTTCAGAAGAGGGTTGTTGATAGAAGAGAAACAAAAATTCTGCGAGATAGAGGAAGAGACCGGAAAGAGTAATAAAAAAAAAGGTAGCCGGGCGGCGGTGAAATTCTAGTACTGAGAAAAAATATTTTAACAAACTTTACTATACTACTATACTACGGTTAGTCAACGTTAACTGGCGTACGACTGGGTTACTATGACAATTTCGGTTTGAGTGGCGGAAAAGGGGATAGCTCTGGTTTAGAGTGGAGCGGACTAGACAACGTTCAATGTGTACCGGGTTAAACAGGAGGAGAGAGAAAAAAAAATAAAGCCAAGACGAGAAAAGAATCTGAAACGGCAGGGTTGGGACAATACCGGATTACCTATCGGAAAGTAACCAGGTCCCTGCTCGGGCGCCAAATTTGTAAGGGGTTTTCTCGCCTCAGAGAAAACGATAACTTACAAATGACGCCTGTTGACGGGACGGCTCTCGGGCGCCAGATTTGATGTGTGGTTTACTCCACAAACTTTCGAAACGGCGTCGAAAGTACTCGGGCAGCACAGATGGAGATGAAAAATTCCAGGGGTCGTTGGTCACTCAGACACAGGTAATAAGTAACCACAAGTAACGGGCTTTAATCGTCACTTGTAGTGATAAAGAATTTCTCACTGCTGAAATAATGGGGGAAGTAAATTAGGGATCAGTAACCTCAGTAACAGTCAAGGTAACGTTGACACATATATTGAATTTTAACTATTTACAATAAAAAAAATAAATAAATATTTCAACGCCCACCCCCGCTCGTAATTTTAAAACCCTGAACAAAATAAAAACAAACAGATCGGCCAGTAATGATTAGTCTCAATCAGACGGTAGAATTAAAATTAGAAGAAAGATGCTCGGTGGCAATAGTATCTAATTAATAAATTTGTCGGATCGGTGGTTGAGCCAAAACGAAACCAAAAACAAATAATAGCGGTCGTAGCAAAAGTTAATTAGTTAACTCTTAAATCGGCATAAAGATTACAGTTAAATATTTTGTTTCGTAAAAATAAATTAAAATCACGGTCGTAGTAAAAGTTATCTGGTTAACTCTCTAGTCGGTATTGAAACTGAAACAAACCTCCTTGTTTTAGTGAATGGGGAATAGATAAATGATAAGAAAACGGGATAGTATCAATCCTATGAGGAGTGCACTCGCCACAACCAGCACGCTCAACATAAAAATGATACTATCATTTTAATCACGGCACGGAGGTAACTAAAAGAAAATAATCAAAATCCGGGTTAGTATTTAATCCTATGATGAGTGTACTCGCCACAACCAGCCCACTCAAACACAAAACCAAATATCAAACCGGGTCAGTATTTATCCTATGATGAGTGTACTCGCCACAACCAGCACTCTCAAACATAAGAAAAACACTAATATGTTAATCACGGATAGGGGTTAATCTAAATAAAATATAAAACCGGGATAGTATCTAATCCCATGTGAGCTTTCTCGCCACAACCAGTCCACTCGACATGAAAAATGATACTATTTCAACTTTCCAACTTTCGAACTAATTCTATTCCCAAGTAAAGAAACATAAATAAAAAAAAGTTAAACCAGATTGTGAATAAATAGAAACAAAATTTACGGTCGTGGTAAAAGTTAAATAATTAACTATGTACGGAATTTAATTTAAATTTAAATTTATTATTACTTAAAAAAAATTAGGAACAAAATCCACGGTCGCAATGAAAATTAACTAATCAACTGTATACGGAATTTAATTTGAAATTAGGTTTACTATTACTGTAAAATAGAAACACAATTCACGGTCGTAATAAAATTAATTAATTATTAAAATAGAAACAAAGTTTATATTTCCTAATAACCAAAAACTAATTTTCAATGTTTCTAAATAAAATCAAAACTAAATAATTTATCTGCAAATCAAAATATTTTTAACGAAAATCTGAAATCAATTATTATTTCTCTTAAATAACATCGAAAACGGAATAATTATTTCAAATGAAACCGGTATTCGAACGTTTTTAACTCAAGAACCGTCGACAAAAAAAATATGTAAACAAATTCGATGTACCTAACTACGGTATCGGCGATAATTTTCAGCGGTGTATATCGGAGCAGAAACAGGAGAAGCTAGTCGAATCGGTAACGTGAATTGAATGATTTTTAATAATCCCAATTCTGAATTCCAGTCTCGATGCCCAAGCACGCTAGCTCCCCACTCGATGTGCGCGAAGCGCGCGCGCTTTCGTTACTCAGGTAAAATACGCGAATTTAAATGAAACAAAATTTTATATACAGGGTCTACCCATGAAGTTAAAATAAAATAAAAAATAAAAATTGAAATTTATATCCGGAATAGGCCGAAATATAGTAATGAAAATTGACTTCATTACATCGGTATGAATTATTTTAGTCAGCAAAATATTATTATATAATTTAAAATACCTGATTTTTAATATAATAAATAATATGCCTTCGCACTTTAAAAAAAAATAAAATTTAGTATACAAAGTTAATCATTATTATAAAAAATATTATATTTTAAGTCAGAACTCACAGGGCACAAATTTGCCATTGTTTTTTTTTGTTATTGCGGTATTATGGAAAATGTAAACAATTAAAATTACCCCAAGGATACAATTTTGCAATAAGATCTAGTTATAGTTATTATAAAAGCAGTTCGATATAATTTTAGATAAAAAATAAATATCTGCTTTTTATTATTAGTTGAATGTAAGTACGTTATTATTTTACCCACCACACAGTAGTCTGTGAGGAGTATGTCCTTTCAAAAAGCCAATATTTTCAATATTGACCCAAATTTAAAAAAGTTTGCAAAAAATCCTTTTCATCAAATTTTAATCAACTTTTAAAAATATCTGTCCGTCCAATCTCACGTGTTTTGTCCGCAGAAAACAAAAAATGATACAACTTTAAATTTTCAGGAAAAAGTAATAATTATAAAGGGACGAAGTCTATTAATTTTGAAATTTAAATAAAAGTGGGTTGAAATATAAAAAAAAAATTCTAACTCAAAAACGAAAAATGATATCAATATGAAATTTTTATGAAAAATCAATACTATACCCAATGTTTTATTTAAATAAAAAGTGTAAACATAAATTGTATGTTGTAAATAATTTTTCCAGATCCTCTGATTTAAAAATATTCTTTAATACAGTCCAGTGTACTTAAATAAATGGATTTTTTACCTAACATCTTGTAGTTCAACGAAATAAATATTACTTTAAAGTTTACTGCTTGCTATGTATTTGCAGTAAGTATTCAAGTTTATAAACTTTAGTAATAACAATTCATTTAAGGTCGAAATGCATGTAATTAAACTTTAGCGCACTTAAACGGCTGGAAAAAGACACTCGATGTAATTTGTATTAAGTATTTTAATACAATTAAAGTGTATAACTATGAACTAGCTGGTATGGTGTCAAAACATGAAAGTTTTAATACAGCAGGTTTTTTTGTTTAATTCAATTTACATAAAATTTAAAAGAAAGCTTTTAATTAAATTATTAAATTGTATACAGAGAACTTAAAATGATTTAACTTGGAATGAAAGACCGAAAGCCGATAGTAATATTAGGACGTTGAATTTTTTTGGTTAAACCATTTTATGATTTTTAAAACCATTCTATATGGCCTTTTGATTATGGTTCACAAACTTGTTCGAGCAATTTTTCCAATAATAACTGGCCCCTTTACCTCTTAAGCCTGCTCATGTAAAATATCTGGGCTCCTTACTTCACCTATTTATACAGGGTGTTTAAAAAGATTGATCATAAATTATACCACATATTCTTGGGTCAAAAATAGGTCGATTAAACCGTACTTACCTATATACAAAAGTGCACCCAAAAATAGTTACAGGGTGTATAAGATAAAAATACAAATACTAAGAGGACAAAAAGTCTCCAAATGGATGTTGCATTCCAGTGGCGTTTCATTTGTAATTAAATTTTATACTACAGAAAAGTTGAGTGGAGAAAAGACAAAAACCTATAAAAATTGGGAAAAAATATTGCCTCTTTCTCGGTATTATTAATCATGGTATTCTAACACGTCATGAAAAAATGCCAAACGGTTTAAGAGCAATGTTAAAAAAATTTAATTTTTATCTTATACATCCTGTAACTATTTTTAGGTGCACTTTTGTATATAGGTAAGTACGGTTTAATCGACCTATTTTTGACCTAAGAATATGTGGTATAATTTATTACCAATCTTTATGAAACACCCTGTATAATATTAATAAAGGACAAAAGGATGAATATTGCAACTATGTTAAAAGAAATAAATCAGCTTTCAGTTCAGAATTATGTTAAGTACATGACTGATATTTATTTAATAAAATAAAAATGACATAGTACCATTGCATCAGACCTATTAGAAAAAATTCAATATAATTCGCAATATCACAACTAGGTATAATACAAGCCAATCTGACTTTCATGTTCGGCAAGTCATCACTAAAAGTTCCCATAATACAATTTTTATTAAAGGTTTGCAAAAATTTAATAGACTGTCTACAGAAATTAAAAAAGAAACAATAAATGTATTCAAAAGTAACCTCAAACAATACTTGATAAATAAACCGAACAGATATTGTGATAATACTCTTTAAACCTGCCCTTTTTAAGTATTTCCCTTCATTTATTGTTATTTTACCCCTTGTTTTACCCGTATTTATTATAAATTATTTTTGTTTTAAGATTATGTATCTTATTTTAAAAACTTACTTGATGTTATATTAATACTACCTACCATGTTTAAATTATTAATAGTTTTGTGACTATAGGTTATGTTATATCAACTTATAGCCACAAAACTATTTTTGTGTTAAAGTAGATCCATAGAGAACTATATAATTTACAAAGGCATTCTTTCAACATACAAATAACTGTTAACTTTATAATTAAAATGAAAAACATAACAAAATACCTCTGTATCATAATGGATCAAAATTTGAAATGGGTTGATCACATTACGTCATTAACAACCAAAGTTAGAAGATTCATTTTTAAATTTTATGAGTTAAGGAAATTTATAACTAATTATTATTTACAATTCGCTAGTTGAATCTATTTTGCGATATGGTATAATGTGGACTATGTGATATTGCATTTCAACTCCTCAATGTAATCCAAAATCTTATAATTAAAACTAGCATTATATAAAAGAGTATAATAAAAAAGTGCTTTATATAAGAATATTATATTATCTGTCTTGCTACCTTTATTTATGGAAAGCCGGAATTAAGATACACTACAAATTATTTGCAATAAATATCAAAAGAAGCACAAATTTTTTAATAATTTGACATTTAAGAGTCATTCACACATCACAGTTGACATCTTGATACTTAAAGGGCACAGCCAAGCATTATTTTGATTTTTGCCAAATAAAATGGCCGGGTAATTATTATTCTATCGGGTTGCAACAAAGAGCCAGTAAATTTGATGAAGGTGTTTTTGTGGCTAGGGGCGAAATAGTAGTAAGTTTAAGTTAGCACCACCATAAAAAAGTAATTTTTAAGAAACAGCCTATATATTTTTTATAAATTGGCAGGCTTGGCGACTAATCTCGAATAGAAATAGCCTCCAAAATGGCTATGTTTGCATTATGAAGGTCGCAACCCGCCTTAGAAATCTCATCTTTACAATCAACAGCTGTTGTCTGACAGGTCGTTGGATAATGTTTGAAATGTATGGAATTTAACGAATGTTAGGAATGTCAGACGTTAGAAATAATTTAAATTCCTAAAATTAGTCATAAGAAATGCATAGGTGGATTTTAGGAAAATTGATATTAAAGTAGTTAGGATGAACCGAAAATTCTGAAAATCAATAGGGTTCTAAGTTAGAAGTAATTATTCAAGAAAATCAAAACCGCAAGCCAATCAGAACTTTTGTTCCAGAGTAATCGTGCCGGCATACATACATATATACAGACGACCAGACGAAAAATTTTTTTTGCATTTTCAGACTCAGAACGTTTGGAAACATGAAAAAAAATTTTAAAAACTGCGGGTTAGAAAATTTTTTCGTCTGCACGAATGCAATACTGAGGCCCCATGGAAGGGCCTCAGTAATATTTGTTCTGTTTTGGTACCTAATAAATTACAAAAAAGTATCAATAAATAATAAAAGCTATTTGAATGAACCGCGGTTTTCTCTTCTTTCTTATTCTTATTTTTTATTTTTCTTCTTTCATTCTTCGTTTTTATTCGTCTTTTTTATTCTTCATTTTCTTATTTAGCCTCCAACTATCAAGTCAGTCATCCAGGGTAGTACAAAAAAATCTGTTTCATACAGATTCGTAGCACTATACGTTTCCCATAAATAACACAGAATTCGACTATCTTACTTACTTTTTTATCGCATGGCGGGAGCACAGCCTAAAGGGCTTATTATGTCACTATGTAGGATGACCTACTTCTTTCCACTCATTCAACTCTTATATTCCACCATCTAAAAGGTTCCTGAGCTCTACGAGCCTTACGAGTTTGTTCATTCATTCAAATAGTACTTCGCCTTATAATGTTGAAATGTGATCGGTATTTTGAATACCCTTTACAGTCAGCCAGCGAAGACTTGATGTGTATCTGAATACTAGCTGCATTATACCGGATTTTACTTCTTAATATGATGTTGGCCTAACTTACCCAATTATCTTAACACTCTGCTGACGGTGGCATACACTATAGGTTAACGACGGCTCGGGCTTATTCGTTGGAATGCCTAATTGGATCAAAAATCGCCTTTTTTTACCGCTTCTCGTCCCTAGATCATTCAAGTGATTTGACAACTATACTATAAAGGGGTTAAGAGCACAAATAATATCTACTATGTTGGAAAACGCAACCATTGGCCACCAACGAATTTTTGTTCTGACCGTACAGTTGCGCAGCATTTGATTATGCTTGTCATCCATGCCAGCTTTCTTTTCATTATAGGTTATTATGACCTCAGGTTTTCCTTTTCTTCGTTTCATTAATAACATTTTGGTCGTGTAAAGAACTGAGAAGAGTCACAACCTTGTTTTTCTTAGAGCGGTAGGAAACCAGCATAACGTCTTCTTGAAATCCGATCAGTGTTGATTCCACTCACGTTCGTTACCAACTACAAATTCCAGAGGTAGTTCATCTTTATTTTTTCTGATAGTGGCTACTTGTGTCAAGTTCGTCTTTAGAAGATCCTGAGCAAAAGGCACACTTGTAAATAATTGTCACAGGTAATGTTTCTTTTACTGTTACTCAATTAAAAAACCAACTCTTTGACTACATGGTCTTGCTGCTTTGCGTCACGCGGTTCTTTTTCTTCTTTCCTTTTGTAAATTGCAGTTTTCCTTACGTAGCCAGTCTGAGCGTCACATATCATTCAAAATTTTACGCCGTTTGGACGGAATGTACTGACGAAAACTGCAGCGGCTCCAAAATGTAATAAGTTGTTCATCTACAGTCATGCACCAACTAGGAACGTAATCTTCCCGTGGGTAGGTGTTCCAACTTTCGAATAATTCTCAAACAGGTTCCAGTTTGACACGGGAACGATGCTTACACTTGTTTTATGCGTCATCAAATTGTATCACCTTGATTATTGCCTTTAATCTATCTCGGCTCATTATGTGACTGAAAATAGACTGCCCATGCTGAGTGTTAAACATAGTACTGACATCTTCATTTTTGCACTTGTATACATCTATGAGAATAATTAGTCCCAAATACTTCTTAACCTCATCGGTGGTTAAATCCTTTCACTTATTTTTGAGCACCAAATGCCCTTCTCTATTACTTCAGTGGCACAATTTTTATAACAGGGCTTGCCTCAAAAACAGTAAGAAAACATCCTCCACTATTTTGCTTAGCACTTCTTGTTGGTTCCTCGGTATCTTTTAAAACATTTTAGGCTTTCTGCCGTCCTCTTGCATCGGCTATAGGCAATGAACACCAGACATCCTCATCGGTCTTAGCAACAAACTACCCAGCTTCAGCGTCCGTATGGTATAGCAAAGGAGGTAAATACACATCCAAGGCCGCATTGACGGCAATTTCCATGTCCTTAACCGTATCAGCCAAACCGAACTTTTATTCGAGAACATCATCACCGTCAATTTTACTTCCATCATCACTTTAGTCAATAAAGTCAGAACCATCAGAATCAGAATACTCATTCAGGATACGTCTAAGTTCAGGAATTCTAAAATTTTTATAGCGATACATAGCATAAATACACATTTAACAACACAATTGCTCTCTACAAAGAAACTGATCAACAATGCAATAGTGCGCCAATACTATTCATGTGCTGTGGCGATACGACAAAACGTATTATATTTTAAAGTATTTGTACTTTAAGGAAATGTCATAAAACATAAAGACGATAGATTTAAAATTAAAAAATTTACGGCAGATTTAATTTTTAAAACGGGCCAAATCGACTCGGCCGTCCGCAGAGAGGTTAATAATATTATGATGGTGGGTGACATTTTCCGGGTTTTCCTCACCTGTAAGTCAAATAGCATCATCAATCATCTTTAAGTCGCCCCGGATCGCCACAAATAATATTAATATAACCATCCCTTCCCCACATAAGCTCATTTGGCTTCAGGGGTAGAAATTCTCTCGTAAGGGGGTGAATTTGGGAGAGTATTATTATCCCAAACTTATATTTTGCTTGGTTTTTTTGATATTTACTATAATATTGTAACGATGTTATACTGTTGTAAATAAATTCGATAGATATGCAAATTGTACATACATATTTATCTTCACCTTATCCTAATGGCAAACAATTCATTTCCGGTTAACCATAATTAAATTTCAAAACAATATTTAAAATTTTTGATATTTTCGTCTAAAATTTATTTGCTGGCGTCTGCAGTGGCTCGTTTAATTATCTCCAAATCTGAAAATAGAACTATTCTAAAACTACTAGAGTACAGAAGCGAGAAACCAGCAGCACGGTGACAACTTTACTAATTTATATGGACGTATTTCTCTATTACCTAATACACATCTTAGATGACATAAAATAAAACTAAAAAAAAAGAAATAAAAAATTGGGTGCTAAAGTTGGAACATCAAAAGATACCACTGGGTTAACTCTTACTTCAATTTTTCTTAAGTTTACTTTCTTAAGTATGCTTAAGTATATTATCATGAAGACAAAATTGATGATTGGCTAAAATACAGGATGTCTGTAAAAGGTCTTTACAAAAACATACCACATATTCCTTAGACCAAAATAAGTCGATTTAAGTAAAATTACCTCAGTACAAAGTTGCTTCGTTTGGGCTCCGGAGGGCCTTGAAGTTACAATTTTTAAATCGTTTTTCCCATATAAATTTAAAACGGCATATGCAATTTTGCTGAAATTTGATATATTGGTAGAGTTTTATGTGGCAAAAAAATGGTATTAAAATTTGGTCCGATAATAATATATAGGCGTAGAACTTGATTTTTTAAATAGTTGCACCTTTAAAAATTCTACGCCAATAAAAGAAAAGGAGTTTGAGTATGAAATTTAGATTGCGCAACTCATTTACTTTAAAAAATGTACTCTTGATAAGACTCGATTACTCTAATGGTTTTGACGAAATTTGCATTTTAGTAATTTTAGAACATAAACAATATTTATTAAAATACAAACTTTGTCAAAACCATGAGAGTAAATCGAGTGTTATCAAGGGTACTTTTTTGTAGTAAATGAGTACCCAATCCAAATTTCATACTCAAACCCCTTTTTTGCCATTGGCGTAGAATTTTTAAAGGTGGAATTATTTAAAAAATCAGGTTCTACGCCTATGTATTATTATCGCACAAAATTTTATAGGATGAAAAACACAAAAATATACTTTTTTTATATCTTTGTCAACACCTCTAATCGAGACTTTTAACAAAAATACTCGATTCTTGCCATGTACGATTTTTTGAGGAATATTAATTATTTGCCTGCAATACGTATACAAAAACATTTATTGTTAGTTTCCATAGTTTCATCTAAATAAAAATATTGTCAAGTTTTAACACCTACTCTCTTGTTAACGATTGAAAGTGTTCTATCTGACTCAATAATTAAAAAAACAAATGCGTGGTTTATTAATATGGCTGTACAATATACCAATGAAGAATATACCGATATGTTACTGACATTAGGATTTTGTGAAGGAACTGCTCGAGAGAGTGTCAGGGTGTACTCTGAAAGGTTTCCAAATCGTCGTGTACCTAGCCACCCAACTTTTGCTGCTGTTGAGAGACGTCTTCGGGAGACCGGTTCCTTTGCTCCCAACACTGTTGATAATGGAAGAGAACGTTTTGTAAGGATTCCTGAAGTTAAAGAAGACATTTTAGAACGTGTTAAAGAAGATTTAGAATTAACTACCAGATGAATTGGAAGGGAACTAGGAGTAAGTAAAGATGTCATTCATAAAGTGCTTGGAGAACAATGGCTATATCCATACCATAAGAAGCCAGTACAAGAATTATTAGTCCATGATCCTAAAATTCGTTTGGGTTTTTGTCGATTTGTCAATATGCAAACAGAAAGAGATCCAAACTTTGTCAAGAAGGTTCTCTTTACCGATGAAGCGGGTTTTACAAGAAGAGGTATAACTAATACCCATAATGAACATGTTTATGCCGTTGAAAATCCACATGCAATAAAGGTAAACCATTTTCAGCTCGAATTCAAAATTAATGTGTGGGCTGGAATAATTGGTAATTTCATTGTAGGTCCTGTCATACTTCCACGAAGATTAACTGGAGAAAACTATTTGGATTTTCTACAAAATACGTTGCCAGAATTGTTAGAAGATTAACCTCTCCAATTTCGGAGAGATATGTGGTTTATGCAAGATGGAGCTCCACCACATTTTTCTTTAAACGTTAGAAACCACTTGAATGAACAATATCCACACAAATGGATAGGCAGAGGTAATGACGCATCTGTAAACTGGCCACCACGTTCCCCAGACCTAACACCGATGGATTACTTTTTATGGGGCCATCTGAAATCCACAGTTTACAGGGAACCTGTAGAAAATGAGGAACAACTCTGGCAACGTATTCAAGATGCAATAAACAATCTTAGAGGTGATGAAGAAGTTATGGAAAGGATACATTTTAATTTTCTTCAACGTATAAATCTTTGTATGCGTGAAAATGGTGAACATTTTGAACAATTTTTGTAAAATCTCTATTTTGATTATGTTGTAAATAAATATTTTTGTGAAACCTATACACTCTAAATTATTAAAACAGAAATTTTGCGAAAACCATGAGAGTAATCGAGTCTTATCAAGAGTACCTTTTTTAAAGTAAATGAGTTGCGAAATCTAAATTTCATACTCAAACTCCTTTTCTTCCATTGGCGTAGAATTTTTAAAGGTGCAATTATTTAAAAAATCAAGTTCTACTCCTATGTATTATTATCGGACAAAATTTTAATACCATTTTTTGCCACATAAAACTCTACCAATATACCAAATTTCAGCAAAATCGCATATGCCGTTTTAAATTTATATGGGAAAAACGATTTAAAAATTGTAACTTCAAGGCCCTCTGGAGCCCAAACGAAGCAACTTTGTACTAAGGTAATTTTACTTAAATCGACTTATTTTGGTCTAAGGAATATGTGGTATGTTTTTGTTAAGACCTTTTACAGACACAATACAAAATAATTAAGAAAATACGAAGATTATATACTTGAGCATATCAAAAATAAAGAGTTCTTAGAGACATTAACTTACCCATATTGAAAAAAGGAGATAAAACAATTTATAAAAACATTAAAATATCTATTTTCAACCCTAGAAGAAGAAAATTACTTCTTATTCTAACAAGAATAATAACTAATAAATAAATAAAATGTTGGAAAAGAGAAATAGTTATAACATTGGAAAGAAACATTGACAAAATACTCAAGAGAAACAAAGATAAAAAATACATAGAAAAGTTGAATAAGTTTACAAATATAGCTTTAGGGAGACATGGAAATGATGTTATGTTAGGTATGGAATATTATTACACTGTAACCGAAAAAATAACAGCTCATTCGATCCTATTTTTTAAAGAAGTGTAGTATTTGGAAATTATCTTTGATTTTTGAAGTACTACACGTCTAGTTAGAATGTGAATAGAGGTTTTATCCTTCTATAAAATTGATATTTCTACATATTTTCCATACTTTAATTTAAAAGTATTTTCCTTGGGTTTTTTTTAATATTTGAATTCTTTGATCTAGTGTAGCTGAATACAGCTGCTTCCTTGCCAATAGTTTTAATTTGTTATAACCAATATCAAACAAAAAAAAAATGTAAAAAAAATAATAATACTGTTTATACGAAAACAAAACAATTGAGAAATGTCACGCAATACAAAAGTTTATACATGAAATGTAAAAGATCTTTTAAACATGGTGTTTATATATTGTGGAATTATAAAAAAAATTTTTTCCCAAATATATTGAATCTATTTCAAATGTTATTTGAATAATATGAAGGTATGCTTTTAGTTAAAATGGTATGATAGTTAAGGAGTGTAACTTATTTCTATTAACCACGAATAACCAACGATACTCTTTTAAAATATTTGGAATTGTTTCATTCATTAACTATGGCTAAATAAGTATCGTAGATGTAGTTGGGTCATTCTCAAAAAAAGAGGGAAAATTACTTCTGACCACATCTTTTAAATATTTTGCTAAATTAAGTAACCAATTTCTGGCCAAAGGATTCATTTTAATTGCTCTTTTTGTACCAATAATACATTTTGAAAAAAAAACACATTTAAAAAATATATATATAAAATTTCGAAAAAAAAAACATTACCATGTCATGTCATATTACAATTTCACAAGAAGAACTGAATTTTTTCCATGAAAACAAATTGTTTTTGAACAATACAATTAAAACTTCAAATAAGCATCAAATGATTATCATCTCTTAACTTTTTTAGTTGATATGCATGGTTGGTTTACTATCATACTTTAATATAAAGTATGTAACCAAAAATTTTGCTCATTACCATGTCACTTCCTAATTTGAAACAACCGGCATCATTTTAAAGAATTTTAGAGTCGTTTTATCCATCAGTCGATTTTCCTTAAACAATATTTTACCACCCCATCTAGAATTATCAAGTCAATGTTAATATAGCTACACAGCAAGTCTGATTACGTGAATTTCGTCTGGCTGTAACTCGATTCAGGACATTACCGTGTGTGTTAAAAATTTCGTTTCGTATTTTTTTTTTAAACTTTAAAGTGTCAATTAGTGTAGTGTTATAACACGATAAGGTAAGGATACATAATTACTTTATTTCCTTTTAATAATCTAAAGTTATGTAAATGTTTTGCTCATTACCGTGTCAAAAATGTCTGACATTACCATGCCTGTTTATTATCACGGTAATGTCTGTACGACACGGTAATGTTAAATAATTAATGGATACATGGGGTGGATTTATAACTCTGTACCTTAGTATCAAAAGGTCTGATGCCCATTTAGCAACTTTATAGGTGAGCGAAAAAACTGATTGTGTTCATTATTTGATTCCAAACCCAGGTGGACATTGGACAACCGTGTATTTACATAAGCCATTACCGTGTTATTAATAAACTGAGGACTACCGATCTTATACCAAACAATGTAACACTTAACGGCAAATATATCAGCCCAAATAACTTATTTTGTGAAAAAATGGACATCAGACCTTTTGATACTAAAGTAGGTACATAACTGTTTCGAAACGATCTTGTAAGTAAATATAGCCGCGAATCTAACTTGATAGAAAATTTCGGTACAACAAAACTCTTTTTTTTTTAATTTATTAATTTTTATACAATTTAATTTACTCACAACTTATTTTTAGATGCCAGATTTGAGAGTAAAAAAGCAGAAGGCTAAATTAGATAAGAAGAATAAGGATAAAATTTTACAAATAAAAAGGGAAAGAGAAAGATTTAGAAGGCAGAAAATTAAAAATAACCCAGAAGAATATGCCAAACAAAAACAAAAAGAACGTGAGCGCTATCAAAAAAGAAAGAGTGAAGGAAAGATCAAGCTCATAGGCGAAATAAGTGAGAGAGAAAAGCGGAACAAGAGAAAATCTTGGATAAAGAATAATAGAACATACCGGGAAAAGAAAAAAGAAATAAATCAGCTCCAACATAATATTATGTGTGACACGCCCACCCCAACAGAAATTAGTTTTAATGAAGAGCAGATCGCAGACATTGATGTCGGACAAAACGAAGAAAAGTTGCAGAAACGAATAACGCGTCTAAAAGTACGGGCATACCGTGAATCATGTCACCAAAAAAAAATTATTGAAAGTCTCAAAAGGCAAAATAGAGAGCTGAGGTCAAATGCATTAAAACAAAAAATTATGCTCCATAATAAAAGTCCAAATGATACCACTAGGACAGATGAATGTACTTTGCCAGATAAATAGGTAACACTTTTTTCAATATCAAAAATGGTGTACCAAAAGAGAAACTCGGGTAAGCAACAAAACTGGTAAACCAATTGTTGTTCAGATAACATTAAAAGAATCTATTATTACATCCAATTATGAGGTCGTACAAGAGTTATTAAACTGTATGCCAAAGTACATGATACACGTAAAAAATATATACCACCAGCACCAAGCATCATCTTTCATTAAAAAGAATCTAACTCATACTGAACTGTTACTGCATATAGACTTTTCTGAGAACTACTTCTGCAAATATGCATCTGAAGCCCAGTCTGTTCATTTTGGAGCATCAAGACAGCAAATAACGTTACATACCGGTGTTGCATACTGAAAAAATCACGTGCAATCATTTTGGCCTTGAAACAACCAATCACAGAACTAGTTTCAGGCAGCTGCTTGCCGAAAAACAAATTATTTTGTTTCTCAATTTATGGAGAGGTGCGCGGCGATGTGAGCTGCTCCAATGTTTTTACCCTAACTTGGTGCAGAGAGTATAACGTTTTATATTTTAACAGTTTAACATGTATCTCATGCAATATTGGCGAATTATGTAGCCACTTTAATCTTGGGCATATAAAAATGCACAATTCGTCGACTCCTCCAACTTCTGGTCAAGATATCGGTATAGAAACCCAAAGTTCTAAAAGTACAGTTATGCCCACTGACAAATATATCGACATGACTGGTCAGTCTCTCCTGAAAACAGTTAAATGTTCAGAATCGGATGTTAAACCGAATGACTGGGTAGCAGTTTTCTTCACCGACTTTTGGTATCCTAGTAAAATAGTTTGTTCTTATATTTTATAATATGGGTATTCTAATTTGTACCGATTTTTAGGTTTGGTTTTGTCACAAACTGGCAAATCTGTGAAAATTGATTTCATGGACAGAAAAGGAGAAATTTTTTTTTGGCCGGAAAAAAGAGACATCCAGACAATTCGTGCAGCAGAAATTTTATATAAACTCTCCAAGCCACCGGTTCCAAGTTCTGCTGGGCTCTTTTCTGTTCCGGAATACAAAAATATAAAGGATATGACTTAATTTCATTACTATCATTTTTATCTATTTTTAAGAGTTTCTCGTTCGAAGTTTTTAACGTTTTTTTTTTATGGTTTAAAATATTTTTTTTCTATGTGAACTACGTTTAATCTTCATGTTTTTAATAAAGAAAGAGTAGGTTTTGAATATTTTTTGTTTATTTTCACTCCCTAACATTACCATAAAAGTAAATTAAACATTTCCATGTCTTTTGACATTACCGTGACAGCCAAATTTCATTACCATGTCATTTTTTTGTAATTTTTCCGAAAAAAACTAAAAATATGGGGGGTACATATTACAGATTTTACTAACCTAAAATATTATATAAGCCTAAGCAATAATATTTTTGAAAACATGAGTATTTAGATGTGACGCAAAATATCATGGAATTTTCCTTATTTCTAAAGAATGACCCAGTTACAATGATTAGCATGTGAAAATACAAAAGCATTGCAAAGTTTACTTTGTAGTTTAATACTTAACACATTCCTTGATTGGGTAAAGAAATTTAAGATCAATAGAGGACTGTAGACAATTTAAAAAATACAGATGGAACATGTTCTGTGAATTTTAATTTTGCACCTATAATCACAATTATTATATACAACTGTTGTTCTACTCTAGAAACCATAAATTGGAAGTATGAAATAATTGTGGTATACTTAGCCGAAAGATTATAAAAAGTGTGTGCATTGTATCTGTTTTAAAACACCCTGTACATGTACATACATTATACGTTTCAACTACCGTAAGATATAACGCGTTAAAAATAAATATTTACTAGTTCCACGGTGTTTTTGTTAATTTTTTTTTGTGTTAATAAACATTTTCCATATTTTATGAATAATTACAGTAGACATATTTTATAGTTATGAAGACATTTCAGCATTGCGTCCACCTACGTTGAACGACGCCCAACAACGAACACGGAATAAGGCAAAAAGAAGGTCAGAACTTCAGTGAATGGCCAAATGGTGAATAGCAGTTGTAGACTGAACAGGACAATCCCACTTTGTTTCGTTGCCAAGATTTATTTTAATTGGGAGTATTAAAATAAGAATAGTATTTTCCGCAATATCCTGTCGTAGGCACTAGTGCATCGCAAAGTTCGAGTTGTTTGGCACATGTTTTACGACAGAACTGGACTCGGAGCCATTCATATGTCTAAAACAAAAACTCAAAAATTAATGATAATTTGATGCATTTTAAAAAATGACAATAGGTTAGAACGTTTTAAGTAACTTTTACCACTTATGAATGAAATAAAGATTAATTATTATCTTAAATGTGGTCAGTAGAGAAGTAAGGTTATAATACTTGTTTAGTTCATCCATTTAAGTAATAAGAGTTTTAGAAAGAATGTTGGGTCAAAAAACTTTTGTTTCGTGAATCTGGAATAACCTAAGGTCTAAAAATCTATTTATTATTACAATCCGATTTTTACCTAACGATTTTGGTAATTGTTTTAAATATTTGGCTTACTTTGTACATTTGTGTATATTAGAATATTTGGGTATTAATTGTGGTACATACTTTGTATTTGTGTGAATGTTTTAATATCACTGTAGAATATATTTTTTTTGTATTTAATAGGTTAAATCATTGATAAAGTCCTTTTCAGTTCATTTTTTACCTCATTATTAGTAAGTATGTTTAAACTTTTCCTATTTAAAAAATTTAATTTTTGCAAAATGTTTGATCTATGAAGACTAGAGATAAGGAGGTCCCAGAAAACGCTTGCTAATTGAGCTTCTATAATTAACCGCATGGGCGCTGGTACTGCATATGGTGTTCAAAATACATGGCTTCTTATGGAAATACATAATTTTGTCAAAATAATAAAAATAAACTTGTTTATAGCTAAATAAAGCACAGAACCTACTGTTGTATTTATTTCTAAATAAGTCTTGCATGTTTTAATTGACAAATTATTTAATTTTATCTATATAATATACAAATTAGGTATATATGACCAAATTTAATTTCAGCTTTCCCCTTTTTATTTCGCTAACAGTACCATCAGTAAAAATAGTTTCATATTTGATAATATCTTCTAAAAAGTATAGAACAGCATTATCTCTAGAAAGTGCTTTATCGGCACTAGGAGCGATATATATTCTGCAACTGTTCTAAACGTTTAGTATCGTATAAAAACTATTACAATGACATTTACAATTATGGTCAAAACAAATAACAGTAGCAACACTTTATCTAACAATAAAATTCTATAAAAAATAAATTTTCTTTTCTAGTAAGTTAAATTTAATGCATAATTATTGTTGTTTGTAAGTCATCATCTATGACTGTAAAATTTCATATTATAGAAACTTGAAATAAAATAAACTATACTTCGTAAGATACATATTGTGACTAGTTTACAATGAATATTATATTTAGACATGAATACGAGTACATTATTTTACTTACATTAAAAGCTTTAAAAAGACATTGAATTGATTTCTACTTGTGTTTTCTCTAGTTATACATTTGATTTTTATCCTGTTTTACAATCTGGAATGACGTAAATCTTGCTTTGGTGTTTTTGTCACTAATGTTACTTGTACTCAGGTACTTTTTTTCACATTATTTTGATTCTATTTACCAATTTTTAAAAAAATCATTTTACATTGACTTACATAGAAAATTGACACCGCTGTCATTCGATATGTCAACTACAGTCAATTTCGCGAACTTTATAACAAGTATTAGAAATTAAAAATTAAAAAAAACCGACTTCAAAAACGTGCAGATGCCGTCACCACATCCTAATCAATTTTACATGAGACCACCCTTAAGGTACCCCCTTACTAAAAAAAAAAGAATCATAGAAATCGGACAAGATGGTTAAGCATTATCGCTAAACATACACAAAAAATGAAGAGTTTGAGGATTTTTCCATGGATCCAATTATTAGATTTTAACCAAATTTATATGGGACCACCCCTGAAGTACCCCCTTTCTAACAAAAAAAAATAATCATAGAAATCGGACAAGATGGTAAAGCATTATCGCTAAACATACAAAAAAAATGAAGAGTTTGAGGATTTTCCCATGGATCCAATTATTAGATTTTAACCAAATTTATATAGGATCACCCCTACATTGTAAGTATTTTATTTAACCTTGTGACATAGGAGTTTTCACTTTATTATTCGTTACAAGAAGTTGGTTGTCGGCGTATGTAAAATAAAAATCTAGTGTGAGTTTGTAAGAAATATTGGAAGATAATTTGTTTGGTAGATTTATGTAGGTCAGACCTTAAATTCTACTTTTTGTGGATGACACCGTTTTGTTGAAAGTAGTTGAGTAATGGTGTACTTTTATTTATATGAATAAAATATGGTCGTTTCGTCTATCGCCATTATTAAGATTCACTGAACTTTTTCTATGTCGTTCACTTTGGCATTTTATCAATTGTACCCGAGAAGGAACCAACCGATCTTTTTCTTCATGTAAAGAAGCCTTTTTTGATTAAAAGGGTTCTAGTGACTCTGTTACAGGTTGATTTTAGTTTTAACATAATTAAATGATTATCGCATTTAAAACATATTCTTAGTATAAAGAATGTAACATGTTGGATCTATTTTTAAAATAATTAAATGATTATCGCATTTAAAACATATTCTTAGTATAAAGAATGTAACCTGTTGGTTCTATTTCTAAAATAATTAAATAATTATGGCATTTCAAACACATTCTTAGTATAACGAATGTAACTCTTACTAAACATTGCTTTGTATTGATTAAAACTTTGGTTAATTTAAATAATTATAGTATTTAAATCATATTCCTAATTACAGAAATAATGCATTCAATACAGGTTTGTTTTGCTTTGAATACAACTCGGTTAGATTTAATTGGTAGCACTTTGTTTATTGTCTTACCTTTCGTATAAAGATCCTGCCTTTTTTATGGGACTGAGATGTATAACATAATATTTTAGAACTATATTCTATTTATTTCAATAAGTTTTCATTCCTCGCATCTAGTTATTCCATTATTTTCAGTGGTTTTCATTAAAATTGTACCTTTTTTTTGATACTGTCTAATAATTATCGATTGTCGAATTTTGGTTATGAATCTTCTTCTTTTTAGTAAATTGTCGTGTCTACTTGTGTAGTTCAATAGTTAATTCTGTTCCGTGATAGGAATGTGGCTGAATAGTCGGCTAGAAATAATGAGGGAATATTTGGTGTGCTGTTATTTGGTATCGATACTTTTGATTGTCTATGACGTCATGTTGTGTTGAGGTGAATTTCTTGGAATATTATGCTTCCTATTTAATTATGGTTATTATAAAAGTACTATTATGAGGTATGCATTCATTTGGGATCAAGTTGGGCTTAGTTTGGAATGTTTTAAGGGAAATTGTTATAATCACCGGAAGTGTGGTTGACAAAGTATGCATGTCATATCCTCCTTGTCAACGCCATTTTGTCTTCCGGAAAAATTGGTTTATATACGGGCCTAAAAATGTGGTACCGGCAATTCAAGTACGATTTTTGGGAGTATCCCAGACTTTTTATAAAGTACCGTGAGTGCGGTAGTTTTTCGTTGTCGTTAGGTCTTGTGGACCGAGGGTCGTGCAACAAATTTTTAATACGACCTGGAGGAAGTCCTCCAAATTCGTTACCGAAACCAGTCGGGATTTTTAAATTGTTGCTGAGTTGTGTTGGGGTTGGTGCCCTAGATCCAAATAATTTGGGAGAAAGCTTGCGACCAAGGCGAGCAAAGCCCACTGCAACGAATACCGTAATCCAGTCTCTGCCCGTGTCACTCAGGGGCATAGTGGAGTATCTCCACATTTCATCCGCTGATCCAGACGTTCCCAGGTGATGCCGATGTCCATGTAGTTAGTCAGTTGAATTTGGTTATTATTTTTGAGTCCCACGTTGATGTCCTGCAAGTTGAGATATAATGGCCCCGATTCCTGTCTGAGGTATCCGCAGTTCGACACCGGTAGTGAGGAGCGCTACCGCTGGATGGATTTCCGCCGAAATCAGGTATCTAAGGATCTATAAATTAAGGTACAGGAGACCTTTAGTCTGATAAACTTTTGGCACTAGTAATTTAATGAAACATACCATTTATTTTAAAGATATACTTGTAAGAATCTTTTGTAACTGTTATATTGCTGCTTAAGCTCAAATTGCTGTAAGCCTTCGTGATCACTTGGGTATATTAATAATTTTTCACTCTAGTAATTTCATATACAGAGATTTTCTCCTAAATTAAGGATTTACTTATAGTATCCTGCGTTATTAATAGTAATAAAAGCTGTATTGAGATCCTATTGTTTGGAGTCTCCTAAATTTATATTTTTAATCCTTTTAATAAGTACTCTAGGTGATTGGGTACCGTTTTACTTATACAGTGTAATTCACCATATTTACCTAAAATTTAGTAAATGCCATAATATTGACTCTTGCCTTTAATTTGCCTGATTTTTAACAGTATTAAGTTCTACTAACTTCTTTGAAAACCCACCCCTTTTGTCTCGACAGCTAGCCGAAGTGGGCTTCTTTACTACACTCTAGGAGAACACTATAACCTTTTTTATAACAGTTTTTCAGATCCAAAATAACACCATCAAATTTTGGAGGTGACCAACTAAAGCCACCCCCTTGAGTTAAAGGAATAAATCCCGTTATAACTCGTTTTATTGTCTGGTTTTATTTATTGGTTTTACGAATGTGTTTTACCAGGAAACCATCTGCCAAACCCATCACCTTTGGACATGGTAAATTGTAATTGTTTTTGTAGTTTAATTTTTGGCGCTGAACGTGGAATGAGAGGGAACATTCTCTTAAAGCATACTGTCACAAAATAACAAGAACAACCATTTCCCTCCGAAAAACAACAAAGAGAAGCAGTGATTAAGTTGCCGTACTGACAGGGAGAAGACACTCTCGTATCTTTGCGGGAGACAATCGATTGTATTTAGTTGGGTATATTGCAAATATTAAGGCTTTATTTTGGTTTGTAAATCTAAATAAATGAGCAAAGTGTTTGTTTGGTGATTTGTTCGCCAGCTTTTGGGCCTGCCATCAGCAATCCTTGTAATAGGGTTATCTAGGAAAAAAGGCCCAACGAAGTTTCGAAAGACATTGGGTTTGTAATATTAATTTTCTGATATTTTTGTTAATCTGATACCAACCATTTTAGGATTATTCAGAAAGTTAATTTTTTAACCATAAGAATAGCTAAAATTGATGAAAAGATTTTGTTTTTGGGTTTTTTTCCTTGCGCTGCCTTTCAGCTAGGTGTTTGTTGTATAAAAGCTCCAATAAGAATTAGTGGGTATGTACATATGTTTCTAAATATTTTTTAAGTTTCTTGGTGTTTTATTTTTAACATTTTTTTCATAGAGATAGTAATGATTTGGAATTAAGCTTGTATTATTTTATAGTATCAAAACGTGTTGAATTTAAATTGATTAAATGCTATGACATGACGTAGTGCGATTTTAATTAAAATTGTGAGGTTTTTCTTGCCCTATACCATCGTATTATTGGGGATAATATGTATATATCAATGTTTTAACACGTTATATTTAGCGTTAAGTATATAAGATTTCTTTATAATTTTGATCATATTCCTTTGAAAAGTATAAGCCAATAAATGTTTACATGTTGATATAAATATTATAAGTGTCAGACATTAGTTTTATTTCAGTGCATCTTGTCTAGTGGATTTTTTTAACCCTAACCCAAGTATCAGCCAATTTGTTGATGTGGTGGTTGATTTGCATTAGAGAAGTTTGTCGTGGCAAATTATTCTGGCGCCCCTATAAAGATAATTTTAACTGTTATTGAACCATATCTCCTCCGACTTAAGCTTTCCTGCTGAAATTACCCAAATTGTCGCTAAGGTAATTGTTGACACATATAACGTGTGTTTTGGCCTTACGGTTTTGATGTACGTTGTAAGAGATAGAAAACTTTGACTTTGGAGAAGGACAATATTATTGTTGTACAGATTTTCGCCTTCCCAAAACTCATCAGGAAGAAATAGATATTCTGGATTTTAATCTGTAATGGAACATGAAGAGGCATTATCAAAGTTAGAGTATTGAAAATAGTTTTCCAATCCTGCTGGTTTTCTTTAGACATAATTTAATGCCTTTTGCAGTACTTGTCAAAAGAGTAGTTGTTTTTTAAATGGAAACGATGGCTCGTATTATTTTAAAATAAATCTATTAGCATATGGTATAAATATTTCTTGAAAAATATTCTCCAAACTGGGTATTGTAGCAGGTAAGCAATATTTTTAAGAAACCTTCAAACGCTTATAATTTTTCATTAATTTTAACTACTGAAACTGTTAATTTTACTGCTGATACTTAGAGATAACAAGTTTTCAGTTTCTAATTATTTTACAAAACCTGTTGCAGCTAAAAGCTTGATCCTCCGCTGCATCTATTAGGGAACAGAATTAACTTACCGTCCCTGTTAATGATTTCACACACCTAAACACTGACCTAACACATATTAAAATAGTTAAATTGCCGCGTCTAGCAAGCTCAACACTTGCTGCAAAATTCCACTGGTTTTCGCCCTCTACGGTCGGTCCGTTTCAACATTGTTGAAATTGTTACGTTAACCAGCATTTAGAAACCCCAGTAAATTTAGACTGATTTCAAGAGACTAGCTTTGTCAAGGTAGTTCAAAAAATATGAAAGCTAGATGGCGATTTATTGCTGCTTTTCTGGCCTGCAACTAAAATTGCTGCAATTTATATGTTGTAATTACACAAACTAGTGAAGGACAGAAAATATATTAGGTGAAGAATAGGTCTGGTACATCAATGTTATAAAATATATTACATTTAGGCTCAGTGCTGTCATCTTTAACAATAAAATAGTTCAAAATTAACTGGTAAACTTTAGTCCTATACATACTACCTAGGTATTATAGCTTGTGAATGTTATTTTAGGTTAAAGTTCAAATTACATAAAAAATACTAAATTAAATTCGGTAACTCCATTTACTGGTAAGCAGACAAACCTTTGTAGTTAAATGTTTTGAGCTAATATTTAATTAGAATCAAAAGATTTCTATATGATCTATTTTACTACATTTAATATAAATATCCATCGAAAAATGGCAGTGAAAGGAAATATATTCAAGTTAAGTTCTTTTTATAAAAATATTATTATTTTATTTTTTTTTAACTTTGACATTATTTGTAATCGCAGCAATGATCTACTTGACGCAACTAGTTGCATAATGTTGGAAATTATAAAACTGGTTACGAAAAATTCATAATGTCACCAGTTGCTAAAAGATAACAAATAAAAATTAACCTTATTTTGGTTTAAAATCAATACATAGTTTATATCAAAGAAGGGTAGGTTGACTCATAAAAATAAAATTTGGTTAAACTTACAACCTATTAATAATGTTGTTTTGGTCCTTATTTTTCGTTCTAAATCAAAACAAATGTATGTAGAACCACATACGCTCCATTGATCATTTTAAAAAGTGAATTTAAATTTTAATTAGTAAATTTTATTAATATATAAGGTTTTCTTGTTATTTAAATTAATTGTATACCTTTTATTACTAACTGCCATTATTATTGCAATCTGTGTACCCAACATTTTTTCAAAAGGTTCATTTAGACATAAATCGTTCGAATTTTTTATAAGTTCGGCTATCTGTGCTTGTATTCCAGTAACCTTTGATTGTGACGTCATTGTAATTACTGAGGCCTTTCCTATGGGGCCTCACTATTGCATTCGTGCAGACGAAAACATTTTCTTATCCCCATTTTTTAAAACTTTTTTTCATGTTTCCGATCATTCGGAAAATGCCAAAAAAAAATTTCGACTGGTTGTCTGTGTGTATGTATGCCAGCACGATAACTCTAGAACGAAAGTTCTGATAGACTTGCGGTTTTGATTTTCTTAAATAATTACTTCTAACTTAGAACCCAATTGATTTTCAGAATTTTCAGTTTATCCTAACTACTTTAATATCAATTTTCCTAAAATCTGCCTATGCATTTGTTATATGACTAATTCAAGATTTCTAATTATTTCTAACTTCTAACATTCCTGTCATTCTTTACATTCCATACATTGCAAACATTATCCAACGACCTGTCAGACAACATTGTTGATTGTAAAGATGAGATTTCTAAGGCCATTTTGGAGGCTATTTTTATTCGAAATTAGTCGCCAAGTCTGCCAATTTATGAAAAATATATAAGCAGTTGATTAAAAATGACTTTTTTTATGGTGGTGTTAAATTAAACTTACTACTATTTCGCTCCTAGCCACAAAAACACCTTCATCAAATTTACTGGCTCTCTGTTGCAACCCGATAGAATAATTATTAACCTGCCATTTTATTTGGCAAAAATCAAAATATTGCTTGGCTGTGCCTGTCAAGTATTAAGATGTCAACTGTGTTGTGAGAATGGCTCTTAAATGACAAATTATTTAAAAATGTTTTTATGCTTCTTTTAATATTTATTGCAAATAATTTGTAGTGTATCTCAATTCAGGCTTTCCATAAAAAAAAGGTACAGCCAGACAGATAATATAATGTTTTTATACAATGCACTTTTTTTTATTATACTCTTTTATGTAATGCTCTTTTTTTGTAGATAATTTTAATTATACGATTTTGAATAACATTAAGGAGTTAAAGTGCAATATCATATAGTCCACATTATACCATATCGCAAAATAGATTCAACCAGCGAATTGTAAATAATAATTAGTTAACTCCCAGTCATAAATTTCCTTAATTCATAAAGTTTAAAAATGAATCTTCTAACTTTAGTTGTTAATGACGTAATGTGATCAACCCATTTCAAATTTTGATCCAATATGATACCGAGGTATTTTGTTGTATTTTTCATTTTAATTATAAAGTTATCATTTATTTGTATGTCCAAAGAAGGCCTTTGTAAATTATATTGATATATATGGATCTACTTTAACACAAAAATAGTTTTGTGGCTATATGTTGCTATAACCTATAGTCACAAACCTATTAATAATTTAAATATGGTAGGTAGTATTAATATAACATCAAGTAATTTTTTAAAATAAAGTACATGATCTCAAAACAGAAATAATTTATAATAAATACGGATAAAACGAGGGGTAGAATAACAATAAATTAACGGAAATACTTAAAAAGGGCAGGTTTAAAGAGTATTATCACAAGAAAGTAGCTATATCCGTTTTGTTTATTTAGCAAGTATTGTTTGAGGTTACTTTTGAATACATTTATTGGTACTATGTCATTTTTATTTTATAAATAAATATCAGTCATGTACTGAGCATAATTCTGAACTGAAAGTCGAATTATTTCTTTTAACATAGTTGCAATACTCATCCTCCTGTCCTTTATTAATATTATATAAATAGGCGAAGTAAGGAGCCCAAATATTTTACATGAGCAGGCTTAAAAGGTAAAAGAGCCAATTTTTATTGGATAAAATGTTCGAACAAGTTTATAAACCCTAATCAAAAGGCGATATAGAATGGTTTTAAAAATTAAGGCTTGTGTAAGTCATCACATGGTTTAACCTAAGTAATGCCAATGCTTCACAAATAAAAAAATTCAACATCCTAATACTACTATCGGCTTTCGGTCTTTCGTTCCAAGTTAAATCATTTTTTGTTTTTTCTACGCTACAAGTTCACCCTTGTGGGCCTCAGTCTCGATAAGGTGGGTAACACTATTTAAGCGTCTCTCGAATTTAAAATAAATTAATGTTCTAGCAATGGATATCGATTTTATTTTCAGTGAATAATAATAATTTCTATAAACAATCATTCTTCTTGTTAATTGTTATTTTGGAGTTTTTGGACTCTAATTGGCTATATTTATTTTAAAATAATTTATTGTAAAAACATTGTTACCAATTAAAATCGTCCTACATATTATTTGATATTAATATGTTTAACTACATTTTAATTTAATAATAAACATGGTGCATTTTCGCCGTTTCTAAATTATTAGATTTTTTCAAAACGGAGATAAATTTTGTGGTCCTATTTTTCAGAACAGCATATTAAAAACTTTTAATATATAATATAAAAACCACATAACATAAAAATAAAGTAAAAGAAACATTTTTAAAAACAAGCTTTTATTTAAATGCTCTCAAAACAAGAAAATTAATTTTAAATTAAATGAACCCGTCAAATTATTACATTAAGCAAATTATATAATTTGTGATATTTACATGAAAAACATACTTTTTTATTAGAATTACTTGTGACAAGATCAAGTTACATAAAGTATTCTTGTTTATATGCACAGATAAAACTCTAGTTTTTGTGTCGTATAAATTGTATAATGTAAGTAAGCTGATGAGTTTAATTTAATTTAAAGTTTATTTTTTTCAATTAAGAGAAGTTAAATAATACATTGTTTTAAAAAATGTTTTTTTTTACTCACAAAAAAAATTATTTTATATTTTTTAGTTTTCGCTGTGTATGTTTCTAAATATAATCATTTAATTTAATGCTTAATTGTTGCATGGTCGTTTGCCTTTTAATTTAATACAGTCTAGATCTTCAATAGCGAGACCTTCTAGCGATTTGACTCAATTTAAAGCCATATTATTCAAATTATAAGGCCAACCAAGACATACTCTCCGTTAGGCCATACATAGGAAATTGCTACAATATTGAATGCATTTACAATATATCGTGACTGTGCTGTTGATCGTTAAACGGTTCTTTCGTCACTTGGAATCCAACCCAAGGACAGTTGCCATGTCATGGTGAATGATTTGTGAGTCCACCATATTTAATTTAGAATTACGTTGTTCTATTCTCTTATTCTTCTCAGTAAACTGTTTTATTCTATACCCATGTCATGATAGTAGATAAGAAAATTTTATCGGTTATCTTGGGGCGTCTGCCATATTGAATTTGGTGTGACGCCGTTTTTTTGGGGGGTGAATAAAAAATAACTAGTGTGTCATTTTTGGGGGTCCACTATGTTGGATTTAGAATGAGGACACTAAACTAACCATAGATTGTCAACCAAACTAAACGTTTTTGCAAAACTTCAGCTTAATCGTTTGAGGATAACTGTTTTAAAATTCAGTTGAAAGATTTGACCTAAAAAACATACAAACATTGCAAGTTAAAGAGAAGCTTGTAAATACACCAAACTTATAAAACAAACAATAATAAAAAAAAAAATTATTATAGTAAAACATCAACTAATAAAAATATATCTCATAGTCAGTCTACATCCCGGCGTTCTACGTTCCGACGACCTATCTTCCGAATGCTATCACGTCCTACACCACCTAAGTATTTTCTCTTATATTCGTCCCGACGCATTACCGTAATAAATACCTTCATATCCGCTACCATGCAAGGCGACGCTAAACGTTGTGACGTACCCAAAATCGGCGCCACCACAACGCTTAATAAAATTACTACATAATGTCTAGTTTAGATAAACCTAAAGTCTATATTTAAAATGGTTAATATAACTTTTTTTAAATAAAGAATAACATTTGCATTAAAGTATTATTAATGTAATCTAATAAACCAGATTGGCTCCGGGCATTCACTCCGAAAGAAATTTAAGTTAGACATCTATTTTTCAATAGATGAATTTGGGTAATTTCTATAGAAAATATTAAAATCTATATTTTAGAAGTATACAGGGACGTATCGTCTTGGGTAATTTATGCACACAAATCTACGTAAACCTATATTGTTTAATTTAATAGTTAGCTAACCAACTGGTGAATTAACACTCTTCGTTAACTCAAAGGGAGCATTTATACTAACCACCCACTTTACTAGGTTTGAACCATAAAGTATATATGAACATCAATACAGTAAGTTAACCAACTGACGAATTGGCGCTGTTCGTTAACCCCGTTGGTCATCACCTCTATATTCGTCGAAATAAATACCTAAGAAAATACAATTCTGTGTATATCTATAATAGAATCAAGCTAAATAAAATTTATCTTGATATCAAATGGTCTGCATTTGAGCGGGACTCAATTGAAATCTCGGTAAAAAGTACTTATTGTAATTGTTGAGTTACCTTCAACAAATTACATTCGTCGTTACACTCAGCATTGCATCGAATATACATTAAGCTTTTATTCCTGATTTTTATGCTACTCCTAGAAACGTATGTGTAATCTGAACTACTCTCTTGGTCATAAGAAAATTCTCCGACAAATAAGTACGTCACAGACTTCATCCACTCCTTATTAGTCAACGTCTCAAGCGTCAGCCTCAAGCTTACTTAACGACTATTCAGAACAGAGCTTCAGGTACCTACCGTCAAGCACAAGACAGGCGTTTTGCGGTGATAAAAAGCGACGCTCTGCCCGCCATTATTTAATATAAATGCTTTATCAGATAACATGGCTTAAATTAACAAATTTCATAGAAAAATACTGTAGATATTGCAAAAAGTGTTTGTTCATAAGTTAATTATGTATATATAATCAAATCATTTCATTCGTGTTTTAAAATAAAAGTTTTCAACCAGAGGTAATTTTTTAAACCAAGTATCTACATCACCCAGGTATTTCAAACTTTCTTATTACTCCAGTCTATGAATTTAGTTAAGGGCCAAATATATAAATACCGGTAGAAGCCTGTATATTGGTGTGACCGCTACAGTAGTATACTTTGCAAATGATTACATTACATTTTGAAGATTGAATAATAAAAGGGTTTAAATATAAATTTTGTATGGCTTTATTTACCAATTTGCATCAAACTTTGCACCCTAGTTTATTTTAAATAACATTATCATAACGAAGTGGGTATATAAATTAATAATTATTTAACCAAACCATCACTACTACTACTGCTAGAGGAAAAAGGCCAAATACAGTAAGTATAAAATTTAGAGTAAGTTTTTATGGGGTATCGAATTTGTTAAGGTATGAACTTGAAAATTGGAATTGTAGCTAAATAAATAAATAATGACGTATTTCAGGGTTTTGGATTTTTTCATAGAGGGAGAAAAGTGGCAAACAAATAAAAATAAAAATAAATAAAAATAAATAAAAATAAATAAAAATAAATAAAAATAAATAAAAATAAATAAAAATAAATAAAAATAAATAAAAATAAATAAATAAAAATAAATAAAAATAAATAAAAATAAATAAAAATAAATAAAAATAAATAAAAATAAATAAAAATAAATAAAAATAAATAAAAATAAATAAAAATAAATAAAAATAAATAAAAATAAATAAAAATAAATAAAAATAAATAAAAATAAATAAAAATAAATAAAAATAAATAAAAATAAATAAAAATAAATAAAAATAAATAAAAATAAATAAAAATAAATAAAAATAAATAAAAATAAATAAAAATAAATAAAAATAAATAAAAATAAATAAAAATAAATTAAATAAAAATAAATAAAAATAAATAAAAATAAATAAAAATAAATAAAAATAAATAAAAATAAATAAAAATAAATAAAAATAAATAAAAATAAATAAAAATAAATAAAAATAAATAAAAATAAATAAAAATAAATAAAAATAAATAAAAATAAATAAAAATAAATAAAAATAAATAAAAATAAATAAAAATAAATAAAAATAAATAAAAATAAATAAAAATAAATAAAAATAAATAAAAATAAATAAAAATAAATAAAAATAAATAAAAATAAATAAAAATAAATAAAAATAATAAATAAAAATAAATAAAAATAAATAAAAATAAATAAAAATAAATAAAAATAAATAAAAATAAATAAAAATAAATAAAAATAAATAAAAATAAATAAAAATAAATAAAAATAATAAATAAAAATAAATAAAAATAAATAAAAATAAATAAAAATAAATAAAAATAAATAAAAATAAATAAAAATAAATAAAAATAAATAAAAATAAATAAAAATAAATAAAAATAAATAAAAATAAATAAAAATAAATAAAAATAAATAAAAATAAATAAAAATAAATAAAAATAAATAAAAATAAATAAAAATAAATAAAAATAAATAAAAATAAATAAAAATAAATAAAAATAATAAATAAAAATAAATAAAAATAAATAAAAATAAATAAAAATAAATAAAAATAAATAAAAATAAATAAAAATAAATAAAAATAAATAAAAATAAATAAAAATAAATAAAAATAAATAAAAATAAATAAAAATAAATAAAAATAAATAAAAATAAATAAAAATAAATAAAAATAAATAAAAATAAATAAAAATAAATAAAAATAAATAAAAATAAATAAAAATAAATAAAAATAAATAAAAATAAATAAAAATAAATAAAAATAAATAAAAATAAATAAAAATAAATAAAAATAAATAAAAATAAATAAAAATAAATAAAAATTAATAAAAATAAATAAAAATAAATAAAAATAAATAAAAATAAATAAAAATAAATCAAAATAAATCAAAATAAATCAAAATAAATCAAAATAAATCAAAATAAATCAAAATAAATCAAAATAAATCAAAATAAATCAAAATAAATCAAAATAAATCAAAATAAATCAAAATAAATCAAAATAAATCAAAATAAATCAAAATAAATCAAAATAAATCAAAATAAATCAAAATAAATCAAAATAAATCAAAATAAATCAAAATAAATCAAAATAAATCAAAATAAATCAAAATAAATCAAAATAAATCAAAATAAATCAAAATAAATCAAAATAAATCAAAATAAATCAAAATAAATCAAAATAAATCAAAATAAATCAAAATAAATCAAAATAAATCAAAATAAATCAAAATAAATCAAAATAAATCAAAATAAATCAAAATAAATCAAAATAAATCAAAATAAATCAAAATAAATCAAAATAAATCAAAATAAATCAAAATAAATCAAAATAAATTAAAATAAATCAAAATAAATCAAAATAAATCAAAATAAATCAAAATAAATCAAAATAAATCAAAATAAATTAAAATAAACTGTATAAATAGTTAAAAACTGGTTTGAAAAATGAGTGAATTGATAAAAGCCATAATACTTGATGTCTCGACACCCGACAGCCTAGGGCAGGACTGCTTTTCTCAAGGACAGTTTTATGTGACCTGTTAGAGACTTAGTTTCACAAACAATCTGGTGATATTAGCAGATGAGAGCCGTACCACAAATGTGGTGAAAAATGAGATTCTCAATTAGATTACTATACCTAAATTTTAGATTACTCTACTAACTCAAATCTATAATACTATCACATACATATCATGAACCCTAAAAAACATATTATCCCTCCTTTATTTAAATGTTATATAAAGTCATGCATTTTTTTATATTAAAAACACGACTGCGTGCTTGCGAATCCGCGGGCAACATCTAGTAATATTAATATATCACAAATATTTTGGACTCACCAGTTTCGTAGATTGTTGTAAAATATTTAGAAAATTTCACTTCAATATTACATCTCCTTTAACTTTGATAACGGCAATAATTTTCTTTAAAACATTATAATTCATAATCTTGTAACCTGCGCCTCGACTAAAGGTGGTAGCAGGCTAAGGTTACACAACGAGGGGGTTTATTTTGTTAATTGTATGCCCGGTTTTCAATTGAGAGTGGCTGGGTGAAAATAAATGAAATAAAAACTTGAATAAACTGTGGTTTAATAAAACCCGAATTGGTGGTGATTATATATATATATATATATATATATATATATATATATATATATATATATATATATATGTTATGGTTATTATGGTTGACTTGAAAATATGCTTAAACCAAAAAAAAAAGAAGTGTTCAAAAAAGTAAAAGTTATCTAGGGGGCCAAGAGTATACTTTTGGTTTACAATGGTTTATAATTACGCTAGTGGCACGAGTTAAGCTCTGCTAAAATATTACTTAATGTTTATAGGTCACAAGCTTCATGCAATGCAGGTAGCAAGCTAACGAAGCAATTGGGTGCAGGTAGACTGTCTCAAAAGTAAAGTATGGCTAGTTCTTACTTGCTATGCTGATGATGGTTGTCCAGGGTGGGGCTTCTCGGTGACCGATGGGCCAGTGGGTACTCCTGTTGGGGCTTACCGCATTTGTATGACATGCGTCTCAAGCATGGAAATACAGGCTAAGTTGTCCAAGCCAATAGTAGAATGTAGATGAAATTATCAAAAGGGGAAGTTAAAGATGAAGTTAAAGATGAAGTTGAAGCACAGTAGAATTGAAGTAGCAAAGTAAATGTAAAGTAAATGGCCTGAAATAGGAAAAGGTTATGAGAGGCAATGGTCATCATGCAGAGTTAGTTACACTTACCGTTGACGAAAGGTGGCCAAAAAGTGAGTATATAAGTGTGTTAGGAAAAGAGTATCCGCTACAAGCGCCTTTTCTTAATCAACAAGAAATGTTTCCTAATGCACAGTTTTGATTCTAGGCAAAATCCGAAATAAGTTCGTGAGAGCACTTCTCAAGTGTTCTTGGAGAGCTCTAGAAACAAAATGGGCAAAAATGGCTTAATCAAAGTTCAAAGTCCAAAACTTGGTACCTCAAAGATTGGTCTCTTACTATAAGACATGCAAAACTCTGCTGATGACTCAAGGATTGAATAATTCACTGGCTAGGTGGAGGTAGAATAGGGACCAAAGTTTAGTAGAAGAAGAACCAGTTGAAAAAGGTAAACAGAACAAAATGGGATAGATAAATGTTAGAAAAATATATTGTAATTATTATAAAAGTTAATTTTGTGCTAATAATCAATAAAAGGGGTAAGAACAAGGAAGTTTTTGGTATTTTCTAGAGGATTTTTAATAGTAAGATTAATTTTTAATACTGAACAAATAATTGGTCCTGATTTCGTTGCTGGACTTATTTAAAAAAGCTAATTGAGTACTTTGATTCAATATTTATAAACAAAATATGGTTAATTTATATTTTTGAAAATCTAAACCGTAACAATCTCTTGTGGGTTCGACACGCAACTGCCTTTTTATTTTGTGCCATAATTGTTAAGAATTTTTTTTTATGGTAAGTTTAAATAACTCGACGAAATTTATGCTTTGTAAATATACAGGGTGTTTCATAACATATGCGCAGGACTTCAGGACGTAATAGCTCGTCCAAAAATATGAAAAAACGTTTCTATTAACTTACCCTTTAAAATGCACCATTTTCGATATACAGGGTGTTGAAATTGAAAAAAAAATTCTACGCCACTGAAAAAAGTACGGTTTTGAGACGCCCATTTGAACCGCCAATGTTTTCTACACAAAAAAAGTACTCTTGGCCATACGCTCTAAAGTCAACCGTTTTCGAGAAAAATCAAATTTTAATGTTGAAATACATGGTTCAACATTAAAATTTGATTTAAATAATGTATCTGTTAATATCTAACTTTGTTATTGTTTATTATTTATAGAATTCCCTTTTGCAATATATGTAATTTTTTGATTGTAGCACCCCCAACATCTAAGCATTCCAGCACCCCAGCACAATTTTTCTTTATTAATAATATTTGTTTAGTATCTTTGTCTTTTATGTTCGTTTATATTTCTATTTTCAGTAATTTTTTCGATCACATCCTTGTGTACTAGGGTTGTTTGAATTGAACTTTTAATTTTGCTACAATAATACTATTATGGGTCATAAAGGGAATACAAAGTTGAATTCTTGTATTTGGTGAAAAAAAGTAAAATTTAATAAAAGTTTTTCCTTTTTGTTTTTATAGTATATATCTTGTAACATTTTAAAATTCCATTTAAAAATGTTATTTTAATTGTGTGACATCCTGTATAAATTAGTATCAGATTGATTTAACATTTAATTATCGGCGCTAGCAATATGCTTAGGGAGGGAAATTTCTGTAGGTGGGGATCTGGCTGGCTCTCAATTTTAGAATCTTTTCATTAAAATTCATTTCTCATCTGATAACTTAAACTAACAGTTGAGTGCGTAGACTGCAAAATATAGTGGTCAGTTTTTTAATAATGTCATTTTAAAAATATATCAGTTAAAATTATATGTCTACTTATTTTTATTGTTATTTATTTTGAAAGTCAATTTAAATTTATTAAATGCTTTACTCATTTTGAATTTAATTTTAAAAAAGAGTAAATGTTTAAAAGTTAAATTATATATCATACAAGAGCCTCGTGAAAAACAGAATTTATTTTTGTTTAGGAAGCGAATGTAAGCAGTTTCTTTCTTTCTCACGTTATAATTTTCTCCTTCATACTATAAATTCACTGCTAGATACTGCTACTTAAACAGAAACTATATTCAAATTCTTTAATTGGATGTTTTGGAGCTAGAGAGGCTACCGAGGCTATCGAAGATCTACAGATATCTCTATAGCGGTAATTAATTCACGAGGCTATTAAAGAACTATTGATTTTGTTATGATACGAGTTTTAACTTAATAGTTGTTGGTACCAGCATGATAAAAATTATTATCTAGAAAGTTTCAGTATTTTTTATTTTTGTAAAATAATTTTAATGTCGTATAATTAAATAAACAAATTCATTTATATGTTAAATCTTATTTTTTTAAGATTACAACAATTCTCTTTTGCTCAAATTAAATTTTATATAAGTTTTTATTAATTTTTTTTGACAAAGCTAGAGTTAATAATTCTTACTAGCTTTCTAAAAATAAAAAAATAGAGAATTATTGGCGCCCCTCTCTCCCAGAAAACTCTTATCCCAGAGGTGTATATTAGAAAAGCCGAATTCACGACTGAGAAAACTGTGGTCAATGTGCTCATTTCTTTTTAATTTGATTAAAGGTAAGTAAAGTTTGGTGTTAAATTTCTAAAAAGTGTTTGGAAATTAACATTTTATTGCAAAGTAACGCCGATCTATTACAATCTATTTGGCAACACTAACTTTAATTCTGATATTTGATATTACTATTAAATTCCTTTCAATTAAAAATTTCCAATCGCAGTATAGACTTCCCAATCCAGTAAAACGTATTAGCAGCACAGACTCCCGCCTCGTCCTATGAGGATGCCGGCCGAAATTCTAAAAAAGCAAATTGGACTGGTGCTCTGTGCTATTCGAGGCTGATTCTCTAACGCGTAACTAACTTCATTGCTATGCATAGGTTTTGGTCGGAAGGAGCAAAGCACAACACGCTCTGCTCCGCCGGTACACATGCCGACGCCGCGACGCGCCGTCTAGCAATTCTGCAATTATTGCAAAATAAGCTCGATATAAATTCGCTACGGTTGATCTAAAATGCGGATAGCGGACGTGTGGATGCAGTGTTGCATCTTTGGGATATTATGATAGCGTTTGCACATTGAGTTTATCAACGAGCAAAACTAAAAGGTAATCTAACAAAAATGTTTCTTAAGTAAGACATGACCGAAAATAACAGAGATACGAGTCATGTCCGTGATCACTACGCACGGCTGTGAATTAAATCCAAATGTCCGAATTCTAGGAAATATACCTTGAAACGTATTTTATACATTTTTTTTAATTATTGATGAACCATTATGGATCAATATCAAAAAAGTTACTAGGATTAATAATATTTATATTTGCATTAAAATGTTGAGGCTGTTCTACCGCTTTCCGTTCGGTCGAAGTTGAGTGGTACTTCATCCATTTCATAGAATATCTCTGTACGCAACCCTCTCTTTGTTTGTGTAATAATTCTATCTTATTTCTCCGCGAAGTCTAATGGGACTCCTCTCTTTCTGGGTATTCAACAGATATTCAACTACAGCTAAGACGTGGACTGGCCAAATTGGTTAATGTATTGCATATATTTGCAGAATATATTGATTTATTTGTTACTTACAGTAATATTTGCATTACACGATTTGGCAACAAAACTGCCTTTGTTCAGCTCAACGATCTCGGCGCTAGCCGCGTCTCGCCCACAAAGCACATAGAGGTTCCACGTGAATGACCAAGGTCAAAACCGACAACTGACATTTTTTATGCTATTGACTCCAAACTCTAGATGGGGCTACTGGTGAAATTATTATTTCATACTCCATTTTCAGTTTTTATGGGCGAAAAACTTAACCAAAGAATCCAAAGATGTGACGTGTATTTATTTAAGTTTTTGGTTAGTCTCATTTTTCCGTCTGATTGTAGTGATTTTTTTGTTGGCTTTGGCTTTTGGTTTCTGTTTATAGTTTCGTCTTAGTTATTTGCAAAATTGTGATGTTTGGCTTTTCTATTTCCTACTGTTTTGCAATAATTTTGGTGCTACGTTGAAAACTACGAGAAAAACTTTACTGATTTACCATGCATCATAAAAAACGGCTAATCAATTTATCACTGGACTAGATTTCAAAATCATTTTTCACACAAGAGAGTATATCAACTGTATTTGGAAAGAAAATATTTATCAGTCAATGAATAGTTAAAAGGATTCACCTTCCTGGCTGAGGAGCTAAGATGTGCCTATCATCTTAGGAGATGCACAATGGGCCTAATGAGACAAGTGCCGTGGGGGTAACCCACCCTCCACACGTTACAGATACAGAGATGATTCACCTTTTAATCCAATACCTATATTACATTTATCCTTCAGGTAAAAAGACATTTATAAAATATAACTTTAGTGTTAATAAAATGTTATATCCTAGTTTCTACTTCACATTTCAATATATTGATATTTTAAAGATTTGAGATTGTATACCTATTTACTCCAAGTAAGTATTCGTTAAATATGTATTATTATTTGTATTTATTTTGTTCTAATAATATTTATTTAAGTTATTAATAAACATATTTTAAGAATGTTCTATTTATTATTTATTGATATATCTTATATTTTATTTAATAATAATATGCAGAAACAACTCTCCAAATTAAACCCATTATAACAAATTAATTTCTGAAATTTGGTACATAGACCTAAATTATTTTGTAAAATACAAGTTTCGAACTTACTAGTTCCATACTTTATTTTATAAAATCATTTATGAGGAAATCATTTAAAATTTCATTTAGAACTATTACCGACTACTAAAAATTATAATTTGAATTTACCGCCATCCGTCAATTGTCATTTTAGTTCCTGCTCCAAACTAAAGGTGGCCCTAATTTGGTTTAAAAATCTACCATTGGCGTGGGGTCTCTAGAAAATACGTGCTTTGTGGTCTCGCCAGTCCAATGGGAAACAGCATTGTCGGATTGTAATATTTATCAGTGGTTCTATCGGTTCAGTAATTTGCGAACTTACGTAACAAATAAAAATATCGATTTTCTTCGTTCTTAAATATATATGAAAATCAATAGAGCATACAAAACTGTTAATGTGAATTTATGCTATATAGATAATAAAATGCGTTAAGGTTCACGAATTGAGGCAAGGACTTGAATTATTTGTGTAAATAATATTTTTGTTGATATTTTTATAGTATTAAATGGATCATACCTTTGGTATTTATTTTTTAAATAAATGATATGACCGAGTAATTAACTGGAAAATGCCATAGGTTAAAGTAGATAGCGAACACTAAGTTGGTTCTAAAATAAATAAAAATAAATAAAAATAAATAAAAATAAATAAAAATAAATAAAAATAAATAAAAATAAATAAAAATAAATAAAAATAAATAAAAATAAATAAAAATAAATAAAAATAAATAAAAATAAATAAAAATAAATAAAAATAAATAAAAATAAATAAAAATAAATAAAAATAAATAAAAATAAATAAAAATAAATAAAAATAAATAAAAATAAATAAAAATAAATAAAAATAAATAAAAATAAATAAAAATAAATAAAAATAAATAAAAATAAATAAAAATAAATAAAAATAAATAAAAATAAATAAAAATAAATAAAAATAAATAAAAATAAATAAAAATAAATAAAAATAAATAAAAATAAATAAAAATAAATAAAAATAAATAAAAATAAATAAAAATAAATAAAAATAAATAAAAATAAATAAAAATAAATAAAAATAAATAAAAATAAATAAAAATAAATAAAAATAAATAAAAATAAATAAAAATAAATAAAAATAAATAAAAATAAATAAAAATAAATAAAAATAAATAAAAATAAATAAAAATAAATAAAAATAAATAAAAATAAATAAAAATAAATAAAAATAAATTAAAATAAATAAAAATAAATTAAAATTAATAAAAATTAATAAAAATTAATAAAAATTAATAAAAATTAATAAAAATTAATAAAAATTAATAAAAATTAATAAAAATTAATAAAAATTAATAAAAATTAATAAAAATTAATAAAAATTAATAAAAATTAATAAAAATTAATAAAAATTAATAAAAATTAATAAAAATTAATAAAAATTAATAAAAATTAATAAAAATTAATAAAAATTAATAAAAATTAATAAAAATTAATAAAAATTAATAAAAATTAATAAAAATTAATAAAAATTAATAAAAATTAATAAAAATTAATAAAAATTAATAAAAATTAATAAAAATTAATAAAAATTAATAAAAATTAATAAAAATTAATAAAGATTAATAAAAATTATTAAAAATTAATAAAAATTAATAAAAATTAATAAAAATTAATAAAAATTAATAAAAATTAATAAAAATTAATAAAAATTAATAAAAATTAATAAAAATTAATAAAAATTAATAAAAATTAATAAAAATTAATAAAAATTAATAAAAATTAATAAAAATTAATAAAAATTAATAAAAATTAATAAAAATTAATAAAAATTAATAAAAATTAATAAAAATTAATAAAAATTAATAAAAATTAATAAAAATTAATAAAAATTAATAAAAATTAATAAAAATTAATAAAAATTAATAAAAATTAATAAAAATTAATAAAAATTAATAAAAATTAATAAAAATTAATAAAAATTAATAAAAATTAATAAAAATTAATAAAAATTAATAAAAATTAATAAAAATTAATAAAAATTAATAAAAATTAATAAAAATTAATAAAAATTAATAAAAATTAATAAAAATTAATAAAAATTAATAAAAATTAATAAAAACTAATAAAAATTAATAAAAATTAATAAAAATTAATAAAAATTAATAAAAATTAATAAAAATTAATAAAAATTAATAAAAATTAATAAAAATTAATAAAAATTAATAAAAATTAATAAAAATTAATAAAAATTAATAAAAATTAATAAAAATTAATAAAAATTAATAAAAATTAATAAAAATTAAAATTATTAAAAATTAATAAAAATTATTAAAAATTAATAAAAATTAATAAAAATTAATAAAAATTAATAAAAATAATAAGAATTAATAAAAATTAATAAAAATTAATAAGAATTAATAAAAAATAATAAAAATTAATAAAAATTAATAAAAATTAATAAAAATTAATAAAAATTAATAAAAATTAATAAATATAAACATAAGGGATGTATCATCCCTAATAAAAATGTCTAAACTGCTTTTTAATGGTTTATTTCACGATCAAGTATTCTCAATTACAATGTTGCTGTGGTATTGCCACTGTCTATTAGCGTACTATCCACTGCGCTGGTCTGTCTTCTCCCGCTCGTCCATCCTGACACGCATGTGTATGGACTTCAAGAATGTATGGTGGGGAGTATAGAGAAATACCGCTAACACGGCCATCCTGCAATTGGTGCGTCCTCGCGCCACATATATCTGGAATTACAAAATACGAAAACAGAACTACTGTTACGACTTATGAACATTATCACTAATGTTCTTTTTAGACGCTAAAAGATTAATTACTCTTTCAATTATTGTTGGTGAAACTGCTACGATTACAGTAAACATAGTGGGATCGTCACTAGTTATTCTTTCAATCAACGTTGGTTGAATGGCCACCATTACCATAAACATTAGTGGAATTGCCACTTAATACCCTTTCAATAAATGTTGGTGGGATTGTCACCATTACAATACACATTAGTGGGATTGCCACTAATTATTCTTTCAATTAATGTTGGTGGGATTGCCACCATTGCAGTAAACATAGTGGGATTGCCACTAACTACCTTTTTAATTAACCTTGGTGCTATTTCCACTAACTACCTTTTTAATTAACCTTGGTGCTATTGCCACCATTACAGTAAACATAGTAGGATTACCACTAACTATAATTTCAATTAACCTTGGTGGGATTGCCACTACCTTTTCAATTAACCTTGGTGGGATTGCCACTAACTACCTTTATTTTTATTTATTGTTGGTGAGATTGCCAATAAACGCCTAGTGTTATAAAACTAAACTCTAGTATTACTTTATTATCATAATTTATTCAGGAACATTTGGTAGAATTGCCACCCTAACACTAAACGCTAGTGCTACAACACTAAACCCTAGTGTTAATTTATTAACATGATTTATTCTGGAACATCTGGTGGGATTGCCACCCTAACACTAAACACTAGTGCAACAACACTAAACACTAGTGCTAATTTATTATCATGATTTATTCTGGAACTTCTGGTGGGATTGCCACCCTAACACTAAACACTAGTGCTACAACACTAAACCCTAGTGTTTATTATCATGATTTATTCAGGAACATCTGGTGGGATTGCCACCCTAACACTAAACACTAGTGCTACAACACTAAACCCTAGTGTTAATTTATTATCATGATTTATTCAGGAACATCTGGTGGGATTGCCACCCTAACACTAAACACTAGTGCTACAACACTAAACCCTAGTGTTAATTTATTATCATGATTTATTCAGGAACATCTGGTGGTATTGCCACCCTAACACTAAACACTAGTGCTACAACACTAAACCCTAGTGTTAATTTATTATCATAATTTATTCTGGAACTTCTGGTGGGATTGCCACCCTAACACTAAACACTAGTGCTACAACACTAAACCCTAGTGTTTATTATCATGATTTATTCAGGAACATCTGGTGGGATTGCCACCCTAACACTAAACACTAGTGCTACAACACTAAACCCTAGTGTTAATTTATTATCATGATTTATTTAGTTAAATTTGGTGGGATTTCCACCATAAATCAACAAAAACAATTATTTTAATTTAATATTGTGGGATTTCCACTCACCTTTTTTATAATTACTTCGATGACCATAGCAACTAATCTTGAGCGGCTACAGTTATTCGCTGTCGCTCTTTGTGAAGTTGATATATTTCATGTGGTAATACCTCTCCAACTGTGTAAAGCCCTTTGTATTTTGGCCTCAATTTTTCTCCACCTGCGAGCTGTGAATCTTCAATTGCCACGATATCGCCTGGCTTAGATAATGTGGCTCAACGCCTAGTTTCATTGAATCGTTAACCTTGGTTTGACGGTCATCAATTTTTTTTATGCATTGTTGTGATACTACGACGGCTTCTTCTACTGCTATTCACTGGTTTTCTTTTTCTGCTAAGAGTGTTGTTCATAACAATTTAAAGAGAGTTAATCATTACACATTCTACCATTTCCACGTGGCACTCCGGTTACTATATAATCAATCTGCACGTTACGTTTACTAAGAAAGTTTTTGTAAGTTATTGAATTAAATGCAGCAGCTATAATAATTTATATTGGTTTTCTCATTTCTTCAATAATTGATATTAGACAACATATGGAATCTTTAGAAATTGTTTCTAGCTTGCAATATTTTGAAAATGCATCGATTACAACTAATATTTGAATACAACCACTAGATTTCACTAAAGAACCTGCATGATTAATATACTATGTGTCTAAAATGTTATGTGATTTTTCTCCATCTTACCAAAATTCACGTCAAGTGCTAGTATATGATTTTCTTAATGGTACAATTTTTTTATGTATTTTTTTTTAAGCACTGACCTATTTTCAGCCAATATAAAACAATAAATAAACAGTCTCTGAATACCTTATTCTATCCTATATGTGAAGACCCATCAATATATAGAGTCAGAATAAACAAACAATCGCGCTGCGACGAACATACAATATTTTCGGAGATTTGTTTATAGTTGTCCTATTTAACAATTAGGTAGGTCAAAGTCAAAGACCGGCTTATTAATTATCTGATGACAAATCGTATCACTTTGCTGGAAATCTCGGAGCGTATGCTTATCGGTAATTTTGTTTGTTTGTTTGTTTGTTTATTGTTTTTAACGGGCACACTTTTAACTCGCTTACATAATTCACTGGATTTTTTTAATAATCTATATGTTACATTTTATGTCCAGGATGGTACTCAATAGAAAAGTTTTAATTCTATAACTTATCACATCAACGCGTCGCGCGCGTATATAATTTGTTTACAGCTTTTTCTCGAACCGAATTAGTCTGTATATACTATTGAATGCACACTGTACAGATACACACGAAAGTGTTCAACCGCTTTCACTATAACAAGTCTTTAGATTGTAAAAATGTTACCTTGATTCACAATCAGTCGTACGGCGACTATAGTATGCAATAGGTTTAGTAACAAAAGCAGTTACCTGTTTGGAACTTTCTTCTATTTCCATTTGATAAAAGCTTGACTTCATGTCCAACGTGGTAAAATATTTTAAAAGCATTAATTTGATCTTCAAAACCTTTTTTTTTTTAATAGCACAATAGGACTTTTATATTTTATAATACAATAGGAATACTCTCCCTAATTCACCCCCTTGTACTTACGAGTGAATTTCAATCTGAAAAGTTGACTGAGCTTGTGTGTGGAAAGAACGGCTATCATTTTATTTGTAGTGATGCTCCGGGACGACTTAAAGATGACTGCCATTTGACTTACAGATGGGGAAAATCCAGAAAACCTTACCCACCTTCATTTTAAGTGACTTCTGCGAATAATGTCACTGTTTATAATTTTCTTCTGCTGAATTTTGTCTTGATACGCTAATCGCCTTCGTCAATACGCTACTGAGTACTGCATTGTAATCTAAATTGACATTTTTCCGGTAGTTATGTGCTCAGGAGATTTATTCTTGTAAAATATTAAAAGATTCTTCACTTGTATTTTAAAAGTGTCTATTAATTCTAATCGATTAATTTTTATATCGTTCAATTTTTTATTGTAAACACTTGGAATGTTGAGCAGGTTTTGATGTAACTTAATCGTGTTGACATTTTTCTCAACACCTAAACAAGGTCGGCATATGACATTCCATCCAATAACAATATCAGCATATTCAGGACTCACATTATTGGGAACGACCTCTAACGTAATAGTCGGCAAAATCACAAAGATCGATATTCTAAACATCTTTTGAGTTCCAAGTCTCAACAAAAACACGTGTATCAGCTGGCATAATCGTTCCTTTTAATGTTTTCAATACGGAATGTTTAATTATTGAACTGTCAACATCACTATCAATAATGTATTCTAATGACCGAGTTTGTTCACAGTATAATAACATGGCTATCGGTGTCGAATTTATATGGCGTCACTTTTTTTTAACACAAATGTTTTTTTTAGGCTTTCTTTGTTTATAACAATAATAACTGGATTCGACGTGACCCATTTTTATTACAATGAGTGCACTAATACATAGGATTTTTATGTGTATTAACCGCGTTAAATGTACTCGCCTGTTTTGTACTCGGACATGAATTTTCTTGGTGCCTCTGGCGGCGGTTTCTCGTCTAGCTTTAAACGGAATTCTTGGTTTTCTAATTTTCTCTGCATTTTTCGTCATTCTCGGGGACTCAAGTCAACACGGATCGCATCAAATTCGGCAAGTAATTTTATGAGCTCACCACTCACGTTCGGAATTTGGCTTTTGAATTGTCTAAACCGGAACTGAATGCCACAGCAAAGCTTTATTAAAATTTAGTGATGATCCACAATTTTTTATTTTCACAATTACACACCGTGAGTTACAATCATGGCATTGAAGCGTAGCCTTGTATTCACGAACAGCTGGTATTTTCTTGTCAGCGAATACAACAATTAGGTCATCACAAAGTCTTGCCACGTTCGAGAAAGAAGTCGCCAGTCATAACAATAACCGTGATTCTTAGATGCTTTGCTCAATTTAGCGACCATGAAGTTATCTCTATCGCTGAGTTCGTTTTTTTATTTTGGTTAGCCTCACTTAAGCCATTGGTTTATGGAATATGCGTTATCGTCAGGGTCATAGCTGGTAAGTCGAAAATAGTGCACAGGCGCGAATGCTGGCGCTTGCGTGTTAGATTAATCTGCTTTTCCAACTCTGGGCGTTGGCTTGGCGAACGGTTACGTAGCCATCGTGGAATGTTGAGATACATCAGCTTTTATTACTCTTGGGCTACTACAAAGTTTATTAATGTTTCCTACCACTGAAATTTAGCATGCTTTGAACTACGTCCGTTCACATTGTCTTTAGCATCGACCGACATTGTGTTCTGCTGATGCACTGTTACGAGGTTCAACATTTTCGTCCGCCATTGTCACTAGCACTAACTTCTACTTAGATTACTAATTATAGTCTATTAGCCGCGGTACGCGTAGTGATCTCACTTCTGATATAAACATAAGGGATGTATCATCCCTAATAAAAATGTCTAAACTGCTTTTTAATGGTTTATTTCACGATCAAGTATTCTCAATTACAATGTTGCTGTGGTATTGCCACTGTCTATTAGCGTACTATCCACTGCGCTGGTCTGTCTTCTCCCGCTCGTCCATCCTGACACGCATGTGTATGGACTTCAAGAATGTATGGTGGGGAGTATAGAGAAATACCGCTAACATAAATATTAATAAAAATTAATAAAAATTAATAAAAATTAATAACATTTAATAAAAATTAGTAAAAATTAATAAAATCTAAAATAATAAAAACTAATAAAACATTTTTTCAGGTTTGAGAAATTCCAGCAAAGCGGGATCGGGTCAGCTAGTTATCAAATAAAATAGGATCTAAAATGTTTTAAATGTTTATTTTATAGGATCAGTCCTATCACAATACATAATATTACACAGATAAAAACTAGAATAATGATAGACAATACGTGGCATTCTAAATGATATTCTTCGCAGTTTAACAGACCTCTTTAATCCCCATTTTCAACCAGATTGTTTTCACTATCAATAGGCCTTATCTTCTTATAGAGCTTGATTTTGCTAAAAATTTCATGTTGATATCGCTTTTCACTTTTAATTTTTTTTTAAATATTTAACCCTCCTTAACTCTCTTATATATTCAGGTTTTCTTCAGTATAAATAGGCTTTATCTTCTTAAAGAGCTTTATTTTTAATAAAAATTTCATGTTGATATCGCTTTTCGTTTTTAATTTAGGATATTGTAAAGCAGCATGGGGCTCGCAAGATGAAATCAATTGATACACACCTGTTAGTTTTTACTGATTAGGTTAGTAGTGTGACAAGTAATAAAAGTCAGGTAGATGTACTGTACACAAATTTTGCTAAAACTTTCGAAAAGACAATTATGATTTATTTCTAAAAACCTAATATTTTTCGGAGTTAGTAACTCTCTGTTAAAACTTGATAAAAGCTATCACACCTTAGTCAAAAAATTGAACATTTATCAGTAAAAATTTTCCACGTTCCGAAATTCCATTTTATTTTATACTCACACAGCTCGTCCCGTAAATATTTACTAGTCACATAAAATAAGGCATTTGGTAAATGGATTTATAAATAGCTATTATATGGTAACATAATATTCCCCTTAATCTTCGGTTTTGTTTATAACAAACTTTTTGATCTAATACAATAGCAGGTTTGATTGATTTTGCTTTCATCAGACCTCATTTTAAGCAAAATATTACATACTAAAACATTTGTATACGCCACTGAATACTTCACGTCGACATGGTAAATTATTTAACTAATCCATGTGGGATTTCTGATTTGTGGATGGGACTATAATTTCGATGGCAGATTATTGCAGCGTGCCTTTAATACAAAAAAGAAAAAAAATATTTTGCTAGTTTTTCTGTCATTTTGGAAGTGATGTTAGTGGTGAGAATTAAGAGGCTTATTGGACCATTTTCAGATGGATTAATATTGAAATGCCTAATGGATTGAGTTGGTTAACTAGGAAATGCACTGAATTTTACATTATTACTACATTTAGGCTACAAAATTAGAAAACTACTATTAAAACGATTAATAGAAAATACTTAAGAAACTATCGTTAGTGAATAAATATAATAGTTAAACGTTAACTACTGTGGTGTGGTCTTCTTGACTCCTCCTGAGTGTGCATCACTTTCACCACTTTTAATTTTAATATCTCTCATGCGGCAATAAGTACCTTTTTGTTTTGTGCAATTTTCTGCTTACAAATCTAAGCAGAGCGTTTGTTGGTGATTGTACATATTTTTACGTAGATTTATAGCATCGGAGGATTCCCACAGACTCAACATCAGTAAATGTGTAACAAAATACGTTTTTACAAATAAAATAACGAATTCTAGACTAAGTACTTCCAGACAAGCCATCAGAGATTTCCATAATAATTTTAAGGATTGGTGCGATCCAATAGATAGTGATTTCAGTGGAGATGAAGCAGATTCATATAAATATATTGTTTTAAATACGATACAAATTCTAAAAAACTTCCGAATAATCAATTCATAATAAAATATCAACTCTCATTAGTAGAGTAATGAACGTGAAAGTATGTCGTGAGAAAAAGGAATTAAAAACGTATTGAATGATTTTTGGTTTAGTTTATTATAGTCATTTGTAGTGTTATCTTTAGGTTTTGTAAAAAACTTTTTTTATTTTTTAACAAACAATACATTTTTTTTTCTAATAGCCTTAGAAAATTTCAGCACATATTTTATAATATTATTATACTGATTTTGTTTTGAATTTTGCCAACAAAATGTGTGAAGTTTATTTATATATAAATAAATAAATATTTGTTATTTTGTTTATTTTACATTTTATTGCCTTAGTTAAAGCATTTAAATTACCTAGTTAATTCTACACCTTAAAGTTTAATTTATGTTTCTTAAAAATAACATACAATACATACACAACAACTAATCTACAATAAATATGTGAGACTATTGTGACTTTTGACCAATCATCTAGTACACCTGACGCTATCTGAGAGCAAGCTGTGAACATATGTTTGTGCCATATAAACTACCAATCTAGGTATATTAACAGTTTTTAACTTGTGGAATTTCTGAATTAAACTGATAATTTTTACGGGTGGGGAGAATGATTATATTCTCATTTTGATTGGATTTGTATCAGATGAAAGTGTAGCTATATCTATAGTCGCGCTCCTCTAGTCATAGGTAAGTTACTGGTACAAAATAAATGTAGAGGGTTAGACCTAGAACACTGCATTGAAGAATGCCAGATTGGATAGCACTGAGGTCAGAAGTGAATACTTTGTTGTTTAAGGAAATCTCTGTCTCGAAAGGAGGAATTTAATGATTTAGTAGTGAAGGTGAAGTAAAAAGATTTTTTTATTATATTGCAATGCTGTGTGTCTTTTTTAAAGGATTGTGAGATATACAAAAACTCAGTACAACAATTTAATTTTTTTTTTAAGTTTTCAGTCACTTTTATTTTCAATTATAGAATTTATTCTATAGTGCCGTATCTATTTCGAAAAACTGATTTTCTGGAATTATGTTATTATCTATAACTAATTTTAGTAGTAGTTTATTTTATTCTCAAAAAACCTTAGAAAATGTTGGTTACAAACTTATGGATTTGTATGATGTGACTTCTAACAGTTTCTTCACTTATTGCGGAATCACAACTATGAAAATATAATAGTCGGAGTAATAATAAATATTATTAAAGTAATTGCTTTTATAGAGGTTTCCTGCAATAATTAACCAGCTTTTAAGTCATTACCTTTTTATATTAATTTCCTGCACGATGGTTGTCATAAATTTAATTCTTTTAAGTGGTTGTTCCTTTTAAAATAGTGATTTAAGACTTTTTTGCTGCTGGTGCGCTGTAATATATTCTGGAGGTGTACGTACTGATTTAAAATGTTTTTCAAATATTTATCCTTATTAATTTTTACCCATTATTTATTTTTAGTAGTTTTTTTTTAGATTGCTGGTAGCTTTCCGTAATTCATCATAATATGTGGTTTTTGTAGGTGTTAATTGTTCAAGGTAATTTTAAAGTTTTTGTTTTATATGCAAGAACATGTCTTAAATCTACTTAGGATGCTTTTATTATTTCCGCGCTTCCACTGTTTAAAAATTGTAAAAGCGTTGTTGAAAAACTGACACAGATCCAAAGCCAAAATTTAAACTACGTCGCAGTTAAAATTTTTAAAATTATTTAAAATATAAATAAGTACAAATGTAGCATAATATAAATGCACAAAAGAAGATATGGGTGGTTGCCTGTAAAGTGAAAACTATGGTATATCAATAGTGCACTAATATTTCATTTAATCTCCATACTCTGATTTATCCGTTACAAACACTCTTTGATTTAGTTTTAACTAGTCGCTAAATTTATTTCTTTGAATATAACAAAAAATCCTATTTTTAAAATATTTTATGTGTGATTTGTCATTCCCCTGGGTTGTAGCTTCCTGATATGATAGTACGAAAATAACAATTGGGAGAAAATCAGGTGATCTTAACTAGTTAGTAAATTAATATATAAGTAGAACAAATACTGTTTCAAAATCACACTAATCAAGAAAAAGTTATACGCTTGATCTTTAAAAATTTGAGAACTTTAGTATCTAACATCAGTACCTCATTCCCCTGGTAGTAGAAAAGTTCCACTAGTATCAGCTAGATGGCGCCAAAGGTTTATTTAGATAGTTGACAACAGTGTTTAATGCTTTATTAATTTTTCAATAGTTTGTTGTTGCATACACATTTAACTCCACGTGGTATTGTTTAATGTGTTCCTTCTGTGTATGTATTGACATTCAAACTGTAATTCCCCTGATAAGTAATATTTTTAATAGACATTAAAATATTGTTAGAACAGTACAGTAATTAACTAAAGTTAAATGTAATATACATCTATGTGTAACTTCGACAGGATCACTTCCGGCGCTTATTTGTTATCAAAAAAAATCTCATATTTTGTCATTCCCCTGTTGTCATTACCCTGGAAAAATATTTCCAGGAAAATGACATTATTCCAGGAAATGAGCATTATATAGAGTTTGTTTCAACAGAAACATTATTTTAGCTTAAAAAAGATGGGAAATCCAAAAGAGAGGTACAACTACAAGAAAAACAAGAAGCAGAAAGGGAAAGATATAGGAGAATAATGGCTGATCTCGAAAAGAAAAAGTTAATGAAAGAAAAAGAAAGGCTGAAGTCTATAAAAAAGGGGAAGAAAATGGTTTTTTCAATAGCTGAAATTACACCCAAATAACAACAACGAAAGCAACAAAAAATAGAGAGGAAACACAAGACGACACAGGTTAAACCGAAGAGCTGACGTTCGGCTCCAAGAATTTTTTAACATTCTATAAATTTCCGAAACCAGTAAATGTTTTCGAACAAAAATAATACTTTTGCGTTTATTGCATTATTTTGTATTTTGTACTTTGTTAATTATTTTTGGAAAAGGAGGTATAATTTTTCTACCAGCAAGTTACTCACAATAAGTATTTTTTGTTGTTAGGTTAATATTGCTTGTTTCATTTTCAAATATTTTTAAAATTAAGTTCTGGTGTATATGCGTTCATTTGTCAACAGTTATTTTATTTTTTAAATACACATTTGTTCTTATTATTTTTTTTTGTTATTAATAATTTATGCATATTTCCTAATAAATTGGATGATTTGTCGTTTTCCTGGAAGTACTGACATTCCTCTGTTACCAAATTTAAGAACAAACCTAATAAATAAAAAAATATTAAAAAAACATATGTATCTATTGTTAAGTGTTGTTGTTAGTTACTAAGTAAAACATTTAGTCAAGTTTTTTCATATAAATTTTGTTTTTCTTTTTCGACCAAAATATAACCTTGATTGTTGGTCATTTTGAGACAATCACCCTTATAGCTCTTTTTTTAATGTAATAAGAAATATATGAAAATCAGATTACACTAATTCAGATAAAAGGAAATTTTATAAAAATCTGCAAACAATTATACCTTGTAAACCCTGGATATATCTGTAAACAAACATTATGTTATCCAAAATTTGCAGATTAACGTTTAATTGTTCACTAGTTCCTGAATATCTTTATAATATAAATTTAAAAGATGATCCATTGAGTTAAAAGAGTATACATTGCTTATAAACTATTCCGTTGAACCGTGGGGTTCACCTGTGGTTTCTCCCCCAGAGTCGTCGCATGAACTTACACGTCTATCATAAGACTTATGCTAACATACAGTGGAGTTGTCTGGGTACCGAAAACCTAAAAATTAACAGCTATCCGTAAACTAGAACAAATTCAAAGAACAGCATGTTTCAACATAACAGGAGCCATGAAAACAACACCGACAAGAGCCATGGAAGTCATTCTTAGTCTCAGGCCCCTTGATATTTACATCAAGGAGGTTGTTCTTACTACAATGACACGCCTCTGCACGGTTGGAACAAAACCTGATGTAGGATCTGGTAAGGCGAGAAGTCGCTTCTGGCAGGAGGCGCTCCATACGCTTCCACTGCTTCAAGCAAACATGGACTCCATCTTACCGAGATATATCTTTCATAAGCCATTCTTAAGTTATAATAGAACAAATAGGAGAGCCGGAAGTGGCAGGTACGATTCATATCTACACCGACGGTTCTAAAACAAAACAAGACTCAGGATGTGGAATATACTCCAAATTCTTAAATCTAAACATAACATGGGCTGTGAGCAATAGTGCCTGTGTAGTTCAAAAAGAGCTAACGGGAATTCTTATAGCATCAAAAGAAATAACCAGAAACAATATCACAGGAAGGAACATAGATAATCATCCATACAGATAGCAGACAAGCACGAATTTACTTAGGGTTAGTACTAGAATGTCACGAAGCTTTGGCCGAAGTATTCAACAACAATGTGGTCACTTTGAGATGGACCAAAGGTCGAAAGATAACCATCTTGCTGATTCAGTAGCCAAGAAAGCTGCCAACCAAATCAAAAAACATTTTCTTGTGAAATTAAAGGAAAGATGCGATGAAACAAAAAACTGCAGAGTTGTCAGGGAGCTTATAAGTTATCCTGACAACACTGCAGCAAACAAATATTTTACTTCATAGACAGAATCTACGCCTAGTCACAGGCATTATGACTGGCCATTGCCAAGTACGAAAGCATCTCCATATCATGGGGCTGTCAAAATCCGCAATCTGCAGAGGGTATGTACAAGAAGATGACACCATCGAGCATATCCTTTATGATTGCTCGATGCTCTTATTTATTAGAAGATTTGTGTTTGGCGATTATCGGTTGATATAAGAGAAGCACCTCTTGGCGAGGTTGTCAACTACATTAAATCTGTAGGCTGGCTGACAAGCTAGGAGGAGCCTATCATCTCAGGAGGATGCACAATGGGTCTAATAAGATCTTAGTACTATGGGGGTAACCCACCCTCCACTCGTTACAGATACAGAGATACAGTGTTATTGAGGTGAAAAAGGAACAACAGAACATAGCATTTTGGATTGTAAAACATATGGTAAATTATTAAATAATTCAATTAATCATGCTTCCGACATTACAAAACCTTACACCAATTGTTAGAAATAATAAGCGTACAATATTTTTATATAATATATAAACACTTAAAAGTGAAATATAAAAAAAAAATAATATTTATATATGTATTCATAAAATGTTTAGTTAAGTTAAGGTATCTACCCTTTTTATATATCCTAACTGTTTCCAAATCTATCCATGAGTTCTCTTGTTTGTCAAAATCGCCTATAAAATAAAATAAAAATGTAAAAAATTAAAAAAGAATAAAAAAACAAAAACAAATAAGGTAAAAAAAGTGTAACTTGTAAATACTGTATAACATTATTATTTTTATTCTGATTTTTCTTACTATGTACATTTCTTTTAGTTTAACTCATACTCAATGCATTTCTTTTAATTTACTTTTACTCTGTGTATTTCCTTTTACTGTGTAATCATTTAAAAATGAATTTAATAATTTGTTAAATATTTAACTGAAACTGTCTCGTTGATCATGTATCTAATAAGGAACAATAAACTATTATTATTATTGTTATTATTAATTATTATTATTATTAATTATCATAAAATGATTATAATAATGTAAATGAAATTATTTTGTAAAACTATACGTGAGCGTTTTATCCTAAATATATGGTATAAAATTAAGTCATAATATTATAATGTATGTGGTTTAGCGAATGAAATTAAAATAAAAAGTTAATTAGTAATCTAAAGTTTCAAAATAATAAATTAAGATAAATATTGAATATAATATAGTTTGTTTTATTTATTAACAGATTTATTCAGATGACTGTAACGTCAAATGTCAAATGATATCTAAGACCTTGAAAATATAGAAATTTAGTAGTTCCCTTGGTATATAAAAATCAATTCAGTTTTTGTTGTTTGCCATAATTTCAACTCGATTAAAAAATCAATTTCTATATAATTTCTAGTTTTTATAATGAGTGCAAGGTAGTATTTATGTTCGATAATTAAAAGTGATTTACTAAAACTTTAATATTAGTTCTATAAATTTTTTATGATAGTGTTAAATTTGTTTATTTAATTGTTGGGTACATAAACTAGAGAATTTGAAATACTCTGTGGACAATTTAAAAATAAAAAACAAATTAAAATTAAAATCTTATTTCAAAATTTAAAAATAATTAAATTATAACATTATTATTATCAATAATCTCACCCTAAGAATCTCCGATCCTTATTAATAAAACAAAATATATATTAATATTCAATAAGTGAATATTTTTCATTATAATTTAAAATTGATAATAAAACAATTTATATTTAACAAATTACACACTGACACACATACATGTAACGTTTATTTATTTTGAACAATTTAAATATTCTGATTTATATTTACTAAGTTCAACAATTTATTTTATAAACCATTTACTTGTACTCAAAACCACACTAATTCATTTTTTATTCGAAAATATTTACTTCTAAACCTAAACTTACTATAGTTGATTACCGAAATAATAGACAGTAATTTAATGTCAAGAGTGTATAAAGAATCCTGACGTAATTGCAAAATACGCTCACTACTGAAAAAACCCCTTGTCTAGAAACTTTAAAAAATTTCTACAAACTTTGGGGCAGTGTCGTAGGATGGCATTCTTCACACATTAAATTAGTCTCTATTATTTCAGTACAGACAAAGTCACGCTATTTATATATAACTAAGATTTTTCGAGAAGATTCTCGATGTTCTACGTACCTTTCTTCTATGAGTCGTTACGTGTGAATCGGATCTTTTGACTTCTCGCAGAGGATAACGTTCTGATTGCCAAACTAGCTTGTCAACACGGAGATAGGACCAGACTGGTTGCTTGCACGACATTACAATATATCTGAGATGGTCGTTAAATTACGAAGTTTGTTCTTCTCTCTTCGTAATTTGACTGTCCGATGATAAGTCAAAACATGATCGATCTATTCCTTAATTTATACAAAAATCCAATAAAGCTGGTATTTTATTTTTGACTGTATGTTGCTTAATTTGTACAGATAAACAAAAGAATAAATTATAAATCTGTTATTATCCATCGCGCTCCATTGATTTTTTCTGTCATATCAATTTTGTCGCGAGAATTGTAGTAGCGAGATTGGAAACTGTCCTGCACAGAAGAATGTTTAGGTTGGCCTTCTAAAGTACGCCCGAGAATACGCCCGTTGCTCATTCAATAGTTTGAAAATGACGTGAAAGGGAGAAAAGTGCATTTTCCATTACGGCCTTTATTGAATCTTGACCGAGGAGAAGAGAAAATTGAAATTTGATTTGGTGAAGTCAGATAGTTGTAAAGTGGAGTTACTTGTAGCGAGCCATCACATGATAGAGTGTGTATTTAGGTGGACTAAAATGAACACATCCATGGAATAATAATAAATGCAAATATTGCAAATGATAATACATTTCTAGTAATAATTTCATTTTCAGATCAGTAATAATAGATATAAGTAAGTAATAACTAATATAACTGCTTCTACTAAAACTACAACCCATAATTCTAGTGGCAATTCTCTGTTTATGTACCCCATTAAAAACAACGAATTAATAAAGCATATACCCTTACATCTTAAACCCGCTAGCACACATTTTCAACTAAATATTAACCACTGGCAAAATACCAATATCATTTAAAGAATCTGTAATAACACCCATCTATAAATCAGGAAAAAAAGAACTAGCCACTAACTACAGGCCTATATCAGTCATAAATGATATTTCAAAACTTTTTTAGCAATGTTTAAAAAAAAAGTTAGTTGAATTTATTGAACAAAACAAAATATTAAGTACAAGTCAATATGGTTTTAGGAAAAATATTTGCTGTCAAGATGCGCTTCTAGACTTTGTGCAAAATATTATTAATGGTATTGACAACAATAAAAAATGCCTAGCGATATTCTTAGACTTGGCCAAGGCATTTGACACTGTTGATCACAGATTGTTGTTGGAAAAATTAGAAATAATAGGTATAAGAGGATTAACGTTGGACCTTTTCAGGGACTATCCATCACAGCGAACCCAGTTCGTTAGAATTGGTAGCCTACTTAGTGACCCAATGACTGTTTGTAGGGGCGTACTTTAGGGAACGGTACTTGGCCTAATTCTTTTTTTAATATACATTAACTGTATTTATAATATTAAAAATATAGGAAAAATTATTTCTTATGCAGATGATACTGTCATTATCTATAAGGGGGAGAGTTGGAAAGAAGTCTTTCTAAAAGCTGAGGATGGTTTGAGTAAGATAAAGATGTGGCTTGATAATAGTCTTCTGAGTCTCAATGTCTCCAAAATAAAATTTATTACAATTTCACTAACAAATGCTGATCAACCAAATCAACAGATTTTAAAGCTTCACAATCATAACTGCAATAAAGGACCGATTTCTCAGTGTGTAACAATACAAAAAGAAAATAAAATAAAATATTTGGGGTTAATGGTTGATCAACATCTGAGATGGAACGAACATGTCATTTTTTTAAACAAGAGATTAAGAAAACTTATATATTTATTCTATCAAATTCGAGATATTCTTAAAAAAGAACGCCTACTACTTATTTATAATGCCTTGGCTGAGTCGCTGCTAAGATATGGCATTCTAATATGGGGTGGGCTTCTAGACAACGCTCTCGATGGGTTGGACTCGACACAGAAAACGTTGTTAAAAATATTGTTCAGAAAGGATCTTAGATATCCAACAAACCTATTATATAAAGAATTAGACATTTTCAATATTAAACAACTATATATTTACCAAACATCTTTATGGGCAATTTCTAATACTGAAAAACTTCCAAAGCTTCCACACACTGCTTCCACAAGAGCTCTACTAAATAAGCATATGCCAATTTCTCTTTTTAAAAAAATGCACACCCAAAACTTTATCTCGTATTTTGGCCCCAAAATATATAACCTAATTCCTACATACATAAAAATATTACAAATGAACGATCTTTAAAAATGAACCTAAAATATTTGTACAGAAAAACTACAGTAAAATTAAGAAGGAAATATTTAATGTTTTATATTAATTTCATGCTACATAATTACACATTCTTCAGTATTAGAGAGTAGCCTTTCTTTTCTTTTTCTTTATTAGTCTTGTATTTTATATTTTTATAATTTTTCCTATTTACTATTTTTGCTATTTTTATAAATTCTACTAATTTTTATTTACATAATTGTTTTGATTTTTGTATTTCCATATTTCTCTATCTTTTTCTTTTTTTTTTGTTGAATTTTTTGTATTTGTTTCTATAGTATATACTTAGATATAATTTAAACAGCATTTATAAAACGTAAAAAAAAACTAAAAAACTAAAAAACTAATATAAAGATTCCGCACACAAACTTTGTTTAGGCGGGTCTTAAAAAATTGTTAAAAAAAATGTAAATTATTTTAATGAATAAATTTGATTTGATTTGATTTGAATAATATTAAAAAACTAAAAAAGAAAACCAACATAGTACGTTGATATAAATATTTTATTTTGTTGAGTTTCAATTTATCGGTCTAATTAATTCGTATGCAATAAATCTCGCGCCAAAATTAGGTAATAATATTCCACCTTATTATTTACATAAGAAGATAAGACATATACTATTTTTTTAATGGAGTCAATGTTGAATAACATCAATGTTCAAATGCATCAATCTTAAAAGGCATCAATATTAAAAGGGAAGTGAACCACTGGGATAGCCTATCACCAAAGGTTCTTTCTTTTAACCGTCTTCCATGAAGAAAATGGGTATATGAATCATATTCTAAATCAGCTTTGATTTGCTAATGACATAGTATACTCAATATATAATTAATTAATTAATGCTTTGAAAACTAAACCATAAGAGTGTGTAGATTTAAAAATTTACGTAAGGAAAAAAGTTATATTGTAATGGTTCCCTGTATAAGGTAGATCTATAATTATATTCTCCAAGAACTAAGAGTTGTGGCTTCAATGGCTTTCTACAATAATTTTTAAGTTATTAGTGCCTAATATAAAATTAAGAATGTAAAATATTTACTTCGAAACAATTAATAATGGTGGCTATTTTAATAGGAAAATATTGATTCATGCTTTTAATTAAGCATTTAGAAGAAAATTGGGATTAAAAATCCATTTTTGCTGAAATTTCCCGCCCAAATTCACCCTCGCCAAAGTTTCTGACATTTGGTTTATTAGGAAATATAATGTAGTAATTATAATATATGCGCGGGGTACAGGCTAAATGCAACCAAGCGGTTTAGATTTTTATTTATTTTTTTTTTTGTTGAGAGCTTCGACTGCCAGGGTCATTAGCTCCTTAACAATTATATGGTCGTAAATATTATATTTTCTTGTAAATACCACTCAATTTTAAGAAGGTAAGTAATTTTTGTGTTGAGTCTTTTTCAGATTTATAACCAATTTTACTGCCTGTCTAACTAAAAAAAAACTTGGAATTTTAATAATACGTATTATTTATTGCAAATACATATCGACAACTACAAAAATTTTAAAATATTATATCAGTAAATTTTAATCGACGGTAGACTTTTTATTTTGATGTAACACCACTTAATTCATTGTCCAGAATTGTTAAAGAAAGAACAGACACCTAATAATTTTTCTATTTTACTCTTTCTACAATACACACAGAGATAGGACTAATAGGAAAATAAAAGTAGAAAATTGTAAAAAAAATTGAAATTTTCTGATTTTATTGGTACACGTCACGGAGTATAGGGAATATAAAATTTTCGACTTTAACAATTATTTCTTCGGCCTCCAGTAATATATGAGCGGTAAAATTTTGCCAACGTACTTTACACGTGGTAAAGTTTAAAAATTTGAATGTAGTTTCTTTTTCCTACCTCCTATGTTCCTACCTGTTGTAACAATTTCTGCCTTCTATACCTCCTATTGTCTTGCTTGCGACTCTTACTCCTATCTCCTCTAACTCCTGCCATATTTTGCAGCGTCTCGCTTTTTTTTATATTCCTTTTTTTTTATATAAAATTATTTATTTTTTTTTTAATTTTATTCCTACAGCTCTTAAATCAATCCATTAACTATTTAAATACGATCAACTAAAAAAAATCCAAACATAAACTCAATATGATTGTTTGTTATGTCCTGGTCTTTCTTAGTTAGTATAGTCCCAAAAGTCACTATCTGATTTAAAATACTTATAACTTTCGAAATACTTTTTATTCTCAAAAACTTTTTTAACATAAAAGTAGAGTAATTCATCGAGATATTTTTGACCTAGTTACTAAAAAATTTTCCATTCTTCAAATGTCTTCCATTTTCCGATTGACACATTCTTGCTCTTTTAAGTGCATTTTGCATAACAGCTACTAGTATTTGTCGATTTAAAATTCTTATTTTATTCCGAATGTTCTCCTTCAGTTGCTCAAAAGTTCTGGGCTTATTTGCATAAACTCTTTCATTCAGATATCCCCACAGAAAAAAGTCTGGGGCTGTTAAATCACACAAACATGCGGGGTACGGAAATCTGAATTTCTGAAAATTATTCGGTGACCAAAAATTTCTCTTAGGAGCTCCATGGTTACCCTGGTTGTGTGGACAGTGGCGCCATCTTGCTGAAATCAGATCTCTGGCACGTTTTCTAGAGCGGGCCGTACACAATTTTGGAGCATGTTTCTGTATCGTTCTCCAGTGACGGTCTACGCATTGCCGTCTTCATCTTCTAAGAAGAAATGTCCAATGATGTCTTTACTGGTAACTCCACGCCAAACTGTACTTATTGGATAAAGTTTTCGCTCACTAATCACTCTTGGGTTTTCTGTTCCCCAAAACCGACAATTCTGTTTGTTAAAAAAGCCATTCAGATGGAAGTGCGCTTCGTTGCTCATGATTGATCTGTTCAGAAAATCATTGTCTTCTCTGCACGATAGCGACTCTTTGCTTAACGCTGACTTTTTCCGTAACAAATTTTAAAAAAAGAAATGTTCCCGAAATTATTAAATTTTGAAATCAGTTAGTGACTTTTGGGACACCCTGTACTACCGCCTAATACCAGTCACGCCAATAAAGCGCTACCACACCACAGAATAACAGGTAGGTTATTCAGTGACCATACTCGAAGCAAAGGAGGATTTAGTATCAGTTGATACGTCGAAAAGAGTAGGTACTTCATCCACACCACCGAAGATGGCTGTCGCAGTTACAGCTAAAACGTTTGGTAGTAATAACGAATAATAAACATAACAGCCCGGATACAAACAATTACATTGACGCCGGCCGTGAAAGCCTACATTCTTACATAATCCTAATCTCCATAATTCCAACGTAAAACCCTCTGACAATATAACTATTTCCAAAGACAATTCTCAAAAATTAAAATTTTAATCTGGTCACCAATAATGTCAAATAACCTAAAACCACGTTTTCCTACCTGCGTATTATCTCCCCAGAATAAGTACTCTAGCAGTATTGTCACTCCCTGGCGGGAAAAAGACGCGCAGCTTTAACTGCGCTGACGTTTTCGGGATATTATCCTACCACTTGTCATAAATCCGGTTAAAAACTCGCTACCATGCTTAGGCAACCCATGTTTCATACAAAAACTAGAACATTTTGTTAACATTTTATCGAAGTACTTTTTCACAGTTTAAAAACGAAAAATTTGGTATTTTAATATTGGATTTAGATCACTTTACGTGGTATTGCTCTTTTTATTTGAGGACATTGGAATAAATAGAGTCCTAGAAGTAGTCAAGCGAAAAAGGTGTGTTATAAAAAGAAAATAAATTACATTATACTGATTTATGTTTAATATGTTTTCGTGAAGTATTTTCAACATGCCAGTTACTTGAATGGTTGTTAATTGTAAGAGTAGAAACTTGTCTAGTGCTTGGTACTTCCTTCTTTTGCTTTTGGAGTCCCAGCCAGCAGTAGTAGCAACAGCATTAACATTGTCTACATTTAAGCGATTTACATGTACATGATTTATCAGCTAAAAGCAGAACACAAGAGTTCTCTGCAAAATGTAAACAACGATACAAGGAAAATTACTCAAGTATGAATTAAATCAAAATATATTATTTTTAAAGGAACTATATCAACTATTATGTTAATTATAAATAGAAATAGAAAGAAAAAGTATTTTTAAAATGTGTAATGTTGGAGGAATAAATTATTTATGAATTTCAAGTCAATAGATGAAATGTAAGGGAACCACCCACTTTAGTAACTCGACCAACAATTTCTATTGTTTATAGAGTTATTTGATAAAAGACTTTTAAGACGCATCTGAAGACTCTAAGACGAGGAAGAGGATCCGATTAAGTGACGTAGAACAAGGAGAGACGGCGAAGGAGCCTCTGGAGATACAAAAGACGAAAAAAGTGGGAAAGAAGAAGTGACATAGCACAAGAGGGACATTGAGGAAATTTCGGAAGATTTGAAAATGAAGAGGAGCAGAATGAGTGACGTAAAACTACCGACGACAAAGAATGTGCAGCAAGATTGTCAAAAAGGTATTAGCACATATATCTTGTTAGTATTAGTACGATTCTAACTTGAACTGTCATTTACATGTAATTTACAATAAAAAACATGCGTAACAGGATTGCCATAGCTTTACATAACGTTTGTAAAAAGAACAGTGAAGAAAAAAATTAGAAACTTACTTATAATACAAAGATATTAACAAGAACAGAAGGTTGAGCTATGAAAAGTAGTTACTTAATAGTTGTAGATAATTAAAACAAAGAATTTTTGAACTTCATATGTTCATATGTTCAAATCTCACCTCTTTCCAAAAAACTTTAATGAACAAAAACGACAAGTTGCCTAAACCCTTGTAAACTATTTTTTCAATTGTAAAAAATATGGATATTGTTAGTTTCTGTTGTCGATACTTCCGTAACCAGTACGGTCTTTTTTAAGTAAACAATTATAATTTTATATCCATTCTAGTAAGGACACTGTACGGATATGGAATCCGCATCAATCATACTAGTAGTTCATATTTAGTGACCAGGCTACTATTATTTTTAAAATTTTTAAATAAATGAAAATTCTATTAAACTAATTGTCACTGTAGTTTTAAGTTATTTGAGATTATTTAAAAATGAGTGACTATTGTGAAGATATTTACAAAGAAATCATGAACTTTTATAAAATTCTCTAAAACCAATCCAATTATCAGTATTATGAAATATAAATTTCGTTAACGCAGAAATAGAGTACTTAATTCTTATGCAAAAGGTTATGTGCTCAAATCCAGTATGAAAACTAATTAAAACCTTTTTTAAGTTTATTTTATATATCAACAAAAGACATAATTTATTTTTTCTACACCCGTATTTTAATAATGCACTTATATGGAGTGGACGAAGTTAGCCCCCCTTTTTTTTAAATTTAATTTTTTTTTAGTTGTTCCAAATTGTTCTACGGTTGTTTTAAACTGTTCTAAAACAAAAAATATTTTTTTTCCAAAATTAACTTTAAAATTTAAAAAAATTTAGAAAATGCATTTAATTGACAAGATTCGTTTAAACATTCTATGAACAATACTTCTTTAAACTCAATTTTTTGTAAAGGTTATTACCACAACACATTAAATTCGAGGATCTTCCAAATTCAATCGCTTCCTGCATATTTAAATAATTATTATTTTGAATATAATTAAAATTAATTGGTACAAATACCATTTTAGTAGTGCTAGTTTTCTTACATGTTAAGCATTCTATGCACTCAATGCAACTGGGACTATTAATAAATAATTTTTCTATTAAGAAAGAAACAGTACATGCGATATCCATTACAAAAGTGTTCTTTCTGTACAATGTGCAATTAAATATACTTTTTAATATTTGTAATCTTTCTTTATAAATTAGATTACACGCCCCGTTTTTTATAAACAAGTTTACAAATTGTAGTTCGTTAGAGTTTGATTTTTTGACGTATTCATAAAAACTTTCGTTAATACAACCAACTGCCAAAATTTGTACAATACTGTCAAAAGCACATGTATTTTTTAAAATGTATTTTCCGTCATTTTTAATTATTACTGGTTGGCATTTGCTACCATTTTGTAGCAGCGAAATAGACAATTTATTTTTTGCGTTATCTAAAGTAAGATTCCAATCGGGTCTGGAATCAATATATATGCGAGTTTTAGATGTAAATTTTAAACGTAAAACACCTATGTCGTCTTCAAATAATACTCAAGAGCCTTTGTATTAAAGTCAACTACCACTTAAAAAAAAATATGGCGACCTTATGTCTTTGTTCAAAATAAATCCTCCGGCGGCTAGCGAGTATAAAGGATTTTTGAACGTCTTCCATTCCAAGGAGACCAACGTAAACGGCCTTAAAACATGGAAGATTCCCAAACCGATATCATTGATATTGACACTTAAGTTGTATCAAGGGTGGAATCTTTTCGGTTTTATTTTAACTAATCTTGTTAATTTTTTATTCAAAATAAAGTTGTATTTGCGTTTAATTGTTAATGGTTATAAATAGATAACTTTACTTTTTTTCAGCAACAACTAGATATCTCAAGTTTTTGATTAAATTCTGCAAAGATATAAAACCTAATTGTTTCCAAAAATAACAAATCATAATTTGATATGCAACATATCTGTATAGATATTAAATATTTTTGATTACTTAACAGGATACCTATTCTCTAACTCATGGGAGCACTCCCACACTCCCATGCTCCCATACTCCCATGCCAACGTTGCCAAGTCGACAGAATAACTTTGATCTACTATTTGAGGACCGATCCACCGTTGTGTTAAACGAAGTTTAAAATGACATTTTTACATTAACAATGTCATTTTAATCTCCGTTTAACTCAACGGTGGAATCAGCCCTTAGTAATTCAAATTTGCTTTGTGATAAATACGGACCTAATCTGGCAAGCCCGCAATTCTCCCTCCCATAGTATAAAATCTGACCTTACTACGCATGTACCTGGGCTAAAAGTGAGTAAGCACGATATATCCACCTAAGAGTAAGAGAGCAAAATATATGGGAGCACTCCCATGGGAGCGCTCCCATGACTTAGTGAATAGCTATCCAGGTGTATTTTTTTGCGTTTTCTATAAATTTTAAGTTATCTAGTTGTTGCACTAAGGGGACGCGCTATGACAATGTAGAAATATTTTATTATGAAATATGTTTTGGTTTAATTAATTCGTACAACATTGCTATTCATAATTTGCTTGTAATTTTTCTTTATTATTAACAGCATAATTTACTAATAACTCGTTAACTGACTCCATTTTCAAATAATTTCGCAGCATTAAATTAAATATTTTGTCCATCTGCCGGCCGCGGGCGTCAAACGTGCACCGGGTCAGGTAGGGTTACCTCCCGCAAACAGGGTCGAAAGATTCCGGTAAGGGTGAAATGAGATGGAAAGATGGGTAAATGCTCCAGATAAGATGTTACCTCATGCTTTTATGTACTCTACTAAACCAGTTAGAATTTCAATTTGTGTGGAGAGCAAGTCGATATCGAAAGCCGGCGGAAATTTCCCAAAGATTACAACCTTTGTAAAGGAATATTACTTTTATAAGTTTTTGCACCGACGCCGACGGCCGTGCAACTTTTCTATTTCTATTTCCTGTCCCGGTTTCTAACGTTTAATATTTCAGAAATTAAAGTTTTACGGTAGCCCGGCTGGAATGGAAAATTTATTTATAGAGTTTATGAAATATAATTGCGGCTGTGTTAATGTTTTTCGTTCGAGCTAATTAAAAGTTAGGAGTAAAGGACGTTTTTGGTTTGAATGAAATGTGTGTGTGGTTTGCCATTTTGTAGATTAGGATTAAGGGAAATGATTCAATCTGGGGATACCGAATGGAAATGACCCTTCACATTATCACAGTACTGTTTATATATTTTATATTTATAACATAATATAAGATACTTTTATAAAGTTAGATATCTTTTTAACATTTCCAAAACACCAGCCTAAAAAAATATATCAATATATCAAGAAATATCAAGAAATAAACTACATAGTTTGCAACAATTAAAAACGTAACAATTTTTATTAAACTCACTGTTGTAATATAGGCTCATATATTTTTAGAACAACTGTTATTTAATGATGTGACCTTTTACTTTTTTAAATATTTTTAACCTTTGAGTAGACTAATGTTATTAAAAGTAAAATATTCAGTTCGTTTTAATTCCTTTAAAAAATTGTAATTTCATAGTTTTGTCCCTAGGAAATAATTTTGTTTGTGCCTACATTTTTAAATTTTTTAGTTTTTTAATTTTTTCATCTTTTCATTCAGTTAGTATATTAATTTGATCAATTTTTATTAGTATGAATATATAAATATTAATATTAAAATTTCCTAAATTAAGTTTTAATGGTTTAAATCGAGCGTTAAAACTCTAGTATAGGTTTTGTTCGTCCATAAAGTATTTCTTTACCTATGTTTGCTTAAAATAAAACTAGTCAAAAGTTTTAATGCATTCAGCTTCCACCCTGTATCATTGTATACATTCACACAACACACATTTATATTATCTTGTTCTCAAAGTTTGAAATTATAGGGATTGTATACTTAATATAATATTTTTACAAGAATTAAAATATGTTCAACACAAATAGGCACAGGTAAACTCGTTTTATGATACCTTCTTTATGCAAATTGTAATATTTATGCTAAAATGTACCTTTAATATCCTTTCTTGTTGTGGTAATTTTCACAAGCACTAGACACTAATCCTTATGGTAAATATTAACTATGAACTTTACAAACAGCACATTTCGTTAACTGAGATCATGATTTAATTATCGTGGTTATTTTTAATATTTTCACTAAATACTCGTTGAACCTTTTTTAGATTATATTCGTTGGATACCGAATGTCAAATAAGTGGGGTTATATTTATAGATGTGAGTGACTTCTAGCTAGCTGTCAGATCATAGATAAGTACTACAGAGAGTGATTAAACCGTTCGTAGTTCTTTAAGTATATTTTGACGTTTCGTTGTTAAGAATTTCTATTGGGTAATACAGGGATACCAGCATGATACAGTTAGTTTTATTTTCGAAATCGTAAAAGCTTATTGGCGGCGCAGGAGTGCCATTCGTGAATCGTATTTGTTCGAGAGTGACAATTGGCTGAAAGAGGTTTTATGTACGGCGATTCTGCGCGATCGAGATTTCGTCTTCGTGTTGGAGAAAAACAAAGCGACACGTGTTCTTTTTCTGAGAGAAGTCTGTAATAGTGGTTTGAACTGAAAATTAGTCAAGAGATGTTTTTCTAGTTTTTGTGATTTTATGGAATCATCCCAAGTCGAAGAGTGTTAGAAAAGTAGCTCAATATTTTAAGAAGCACTAATGGTAAAATTGAATCTGGTTAACGTCGATTTAAGCATGTTATTTTGGTGATTGTAAATGCCGGCTTTATAAATCGTGTTTGAGGAGAATTGGATTTGAAGTTCAGCCCATTGGTAGATGTATCAGCAGTCTCATATTAAAGGCCGATCGTAGTTCAGACCCTATATTAGAGGCTTCACTGGTTTTAAGAAGGTTTTAGCAGATTTATCTGCGTTTTGATTGAAGTTACACCCTCTGGGATAAGAGGCAGTTTTTATTTTTTTTATTTGTACTGTAAATATTGCTATTCATTCATTGTTAAAAATATAAATTCTTTCAGATAGTAAATTAGGGGTTGGAATGTGGGGTACTGTTTTTGCTGTATATTGAATTTTGTTAATTAAATTTTAATTAGTTACTTTTGTTGATTTGCTTGAATAGTCCTTGCTCTGGCAGGCATTAATTTCAACCCCCTGGGTGGCTCAAGATTTCACTTTTATTTTTTATATTGGTACTTTATAAAAGGAAACCTCCTTTTCTAAAGTTTTTTTTTTCTTACACCTTTATTTATATTTTTTCCTTGTAGTTCCTGGGTTTTTAGGTGTTGGTTGAGAAATAAAACTCGTGTATGTGGGTAAAGCCTTGAAATAAGAGATAACTGGGTGGGATCAAATTAAGTTACACCATTCTGAATTGGGATTGTATATTTTAGAGTTTTTGGATACATTGTTTGGACCCAGTATTTGTATTCGGTGTTTGGAACCAACGATTCGGTTTGATGTTAAAGTATTGAAGATAGTAAGATACCAGAGTGTGTCGACTGGGAATTGCTGCGACTAGAGAGATTTGGCATCGTACGACTACAATGCCACAGGCTGCATCTTTTGCCTGTCGACATCACGGACTGGGAGATAAGTGAATCAAGATTTTATTTTGATTACTTTGGGATATGTTTTTGGGGTAACATTTAGCCTACGACTGATACGTAGATGTATATGTATATTTTATTATTTTATAAGATGTTAAATTGATATTGATATGCTAGCTCATGTGCTATTAAGGGCTCATGACGTTTATTAAATTTTAGTATAGTTCATATAATACAACATTAAGGGGATTGGTTATTTTACCTTAAGATGATGTTTATTAAATTGATGTTATTAATAGTATTATTTAGATTATAAGTCTCTTGGTATATAAATCTGTTTATACAGAAACTAAAGGATTTTTATGACCAGTTGCGGTTAAATTTTCTTTTAGTTGCTCCTGATACGTGTTTCGCCTTGTATCCAACGCTAATGACCGTGAGGTAATAACTGGTAATTTTACTAGGGTTCATTGAACCAACCTTGTTTAGTTTCTGTAACTGCTAATATATTGTTTATTATTTTAGGGTTAATACAGGCCTATACATAAAATGTAAGTAGGACAGTGTATTCAATTCTTGATACGAATTACATTATTAACACAGGGATTTTACGGGCCATTAACTCGGTGTAAGGGGAAGGACGAAGTGTTTTTTTTTTAATTTGTAAATAAATAAGATCTAAGTTAAGGTTGTCTTTTTATTTCCTATTTATTTGGTAGATTTAAAAGTATGACTTTATTGGATTTAAAAAGGCTAAATATTAAAGATTTACCTGGCGTCCAACCCAATATTAGAAATATAGTTTTTTCCCAGATTATAAAGTAATCACCCACTCCCATCTCCACTAGAGTGAACCGGAGCCACAAGGTTGACATTTGGGACAACCCAGCTCTTGTGTCACGTTAATCTGACGTTACAAAATCATTGTTTCATCGTTTTCATCTTGAAAACAATGTAAAATTCACCAATTTTCCTTTTTTCTCTTACCCACTAGGCGTGCAAAAAGAAATCAATGACAGTATTAAAATACAAATCTTTGTCAGATATAAAGGACCCTTTTATTTATACCTTTATCCAAAATAATATTATTATAAAAAAATATCCTGGCATTAAACAAACATTATATATTAAGTTAAATATATTACCACTTATACCACATCTACACCTATCATATTCAAACTATACCTGTTTTTATACTGCAACTCCTGCTGAATGAAAGATGAATAACATCTCATTTCCCTTAATTTAACAGTTCTCCAAATTCTTTTTTCCAGATTTTTTCATATATTGACTTAAAAAAAGATTTATTTACAGTTTTCGAGATAATTTGATGACTCCAACTTTAGCCTCACTCTGTATCTAACTAATTTTCAAAAATATTTGTAAATTTTGTTATACACCATTTTATGACGGTTAAAGATTTTCATTATCAGTAATATATCACTTTATAACTTAATTAATTTTTTTCAAAAAAGAAGGAGGTTCTCAATTCGTCGTAATATTTTTTTTATGTATGTTCAGTGATAATTCTTTTAATGATTTCAATAATTTGTATTTTGTTAGAAAGGGATACTTCAGGGAATAAAGGGAATAATTGGGTCCATTAGAAAATCCTCAAACTATTCATTTTTAATGTAATAGTCAAAAAAAATTCAGGGGACCTCAAAACGTAAAAATCCGTCGAAAACTCGAGGTCGAAAAAAATCATGATTCCTATACTTTCCTTATACAGATAGGAAAGTAAAAAGAATGAATTAGTAATTAAATCAAAAAAATTAAATACATTTTTTAACAGTTGCTTGTTGTCTGGGATGTAGTAAAAAATTGCCATACCTATTATTAATATGGAAAAATTGCAGGACTCATAAATTATTTCTAAGTTGCATTTATAATCCCACTTTAGGATTTATTACTCTCCTGAAAATATATATTATTAATATCTGCTTTAATATCCATGAAATACGTGCTTAATCTTTATCTCATTCAAAACATTGTGCACTAAAATGGAAAATTTATTCATTTTTAAGCATATTATATTAGGTGCGAAACAGATAAATGCATTATTAAACATTATTCAAGAATATACCTCCTCTAAAATCACAATGACACTGCATATCCATAAAAGTAAACGGGAATCTATATCGTAAACCTGTAAACACTGTTAGAAAATGTTTAGTATGTCGTCAAACATTGTTATTGGTCTTTTATTCCATGTAACTACAATGGTTTTAATATTATGTACTATAAAATTTAACACAGAAATAACGAAAAATGTTTCGACGTGACTAAAACATCTCCAGAAAAGCATTTTTCAATAGATGTTCAACTTTTCGTTTAACTATGGTTTTAATGTGATTATATATTAACCATCAAACAAAATAACTATTTATGTGATCAGGTACAAAATGTCTCATTTTGTGTATCAAGTGAATATTTGTGGAAGAAGCAGAGTAAGTTCTCACAAAATTAACAAGTTACACAAAACGGCATTACGTAACCAGGTTACATACAATATTTGTTTCTAATTTTGATTAAGTTATATATAAAATGGTTTTTGGTAAAAAATTACTACTATACATTTTTTGTAGTTTCAGTGAAATATTTTACAAAATGAATATTTAAAAAACTGGCAGGAAAGAAATGAGGCATTTCACTCACTTGAAGAATTTTAAATAAAATTACATAAAAAAACTCACACAATAATATGAGCGGCCGTTTCTCTTTTGACAACATCTACTCCTTTGGCTAATAGCTCACCAGGTAATAATTTACGTCAAAAGAAAAAAGGAGAGACAGAATATATTTTCAACACTCTACCAATGATTTTGCTTACTAAGCAGAAAGTCATTCTTGGACCGGTTTCGTCCTTATTAGGACTCTTCAACAAGAAATTAAAACCTCGACTCCAGTCTCTAATGGAGTCTGATGGCAATACGAAATTCTCTTAAACAAAGTACCAGCTTATTGGGTTGAGCATGTGTAGATATTCAACGAGCAAAAATGGTAGCACCATAATGTACGTAGTAAACAAAATCATAGGTCACTCTAGTACCTAGTTCAGAGACTAGATGGAGTAGAAGCCTAGAAAAAAGGAAAGAATTCCAAACTCAAATAGGAACAAGATTTAAAATACATCAAAAAAATCTCAAAAAAGAAATGGCCGCCCCTAATATTTTTACATCTAAGTCACATTTGAGTTTGGAAATATTTCCTTTTCCAAGAATAGCTTGCCTGACGTTTATTTGACCTGGTCTCTGAACTAGCTACTCCAGCGACCTTAGATTTTGATTACTAATTACAGACAGCGATACCAAAATGTAATCTACCAAATGTCCTAAGTAACTTATAGAGGGGAATTGCTTAAAATTAAACTTTAAAAATAGAAAACAATAACTTTATCAATAAAATTTTATCTACTACGGTTACATAAGTTTCGATTGTTCCGGTGTCAACCTTATAATTCCGCCAATAATTCTAAATGGGCCTCTGTGCTTGCACACGCTTACATAGAAACAAAACTTTATGAGAGACTTCGACTACACGGTGTCAATGCAGGCGCGCGAGCGTAGTGTCATCCATAGAGGAAGGATAATTAGGAGTTGCCGTGTCTTTGTAGAAATTTGGCAACAAATTTGCTTGCAGCGACTTGTGGGTGCGGGTGGTTGAACTAATCCTACTCTGTCGGTAACGTAGTTGCGTGTAATATCAACTACGCTATGACTTTGTCGGTAATGTAGCTAGTCGTCATATATTTAATTTGAAAATTGGCTAGATTTTTTCTACTAAAAAGGGAATTTAAACTAGCAATTATTATTTTCTATCTAATTCGAAATATAGCCATCCAAAATTTCAGTTTTTTTTTATATTTTTAATGAAATAAAAAACATGTACGGGTAGGTAAAAATTGCATATGTTCTTCTGAAACCGTTTTTTTAAATTTGATCAAATTTTGATGGCAAAAAAACGCAACGTTTTGTTTGTGTAAAGATTTTCTCAATTTTTCAGAAAACAATTAAATCAAATTTCGGAATAATTTCACTTTTACTTTTCATAAAAAATTAAAATAAACTATAGGAATGTTCATGGCTCTATTTCGTATTGGCTAGAAAAAGATAATTGCTGAAGTAAATTTTTCTCTAAATTATAGGTATTTAAAACTTTATTATTAGCTATTTGCAAAAAGTATGAAATACCAATAAAAATGCAAAATTCTGTGACAAATAATTATGAGGAGTAAAATAAATTCTATACATAAATATATTAACTAAATATTCCTGAAAAAAATAAATAAATCAAATAAATTGCAAAACAACAATAATAACAGATTTTGCTATTCTTTACCCCCATATGAGTTAAACCCCAAGAAGAGCTTGAGCGAGGCAAGTATGGCTATTATTATTTGCTATGGCGCTCTGGGACGACTTAAAGATGACTGATGGTGCCATTTTATTTACAGGTGAGGAAAACCCAGATAAACCCACCTACCATTATTATTACAAAGTACAATCCACTTTGCAAATGTTTACTAGTTTCTATAAAAAATACTCATAATTTCATGAAAATATTATTCTCTAAAGATTATGTAATGAGTTTGACTTAAAAACAAATTCTAGTATTATCAATTGTCTCCAAATATTTATTATTTTTAAGAAAGTTACTCCAATATCACAAATATTACATTACCATTTACGAACGTTAATTATCTTTGGTAAAAATAATGAAAACCAGAAATTGCAGAACAAACAATTCATTTACTTGATATAAAATGATTAATGCCTAATAAATTTTCTCAATAAACAAAAAAATCTTGAATCTTGAAAAATAAGATAAAAGCAATCATCCATATAAACTGAAACAAAAAAAATTAAATACAGTAACTTTAATAAATTTTTTTAACTTTATGGTCTTTAAAACATTGCCACAGCCTCCATACTAGGTCTGTTCGGGTTCTTCAAAAATACATTGAGAACTATCATAGGACTAGTTGATCAATGGATAGTTTAATAGTTGTATGCGACGAATAATTTGGAACTGAACTGTTCCACTGGTTCTCGGATGGTTTGCATCGAGTTTTGTAGAAACCCGAACAAACCTACTATTATAATATTTTCAAATTAAATTGTTAAAATATCTTTGATTCTGAAATTTGACTGTAGTTTAAATATTATATAAGGAACTAACTATAGAACCTTTTCTAATTTGCAAATTTTACTTTTGTTTTCTATTAAAATAATAAAGTTTTTTCTTTCTAGGAGATTAACTCGAGTTGCATTAATTTTATTTAAAAATTCATTATCGAAACGTTGTTTCTTAGGAAATATTTAAATTCATTTGATGACCGTCTTTTAAATTTTGATCTATATTATTAAAATGTAACACAGGTAATCCGTTTGGAGGTGTGTAACATTACTAAGTACTATTAGTGTATCCGGTTTTGAGGGAGCTAAAGACAAAACAAATCTTAGCAGTCTTACTCTTGAACGATTTGTAATCGATTTTGTATCAAAATTATCTCATAATTTATGATTGGTTTTAAGCATGTTTAAAATGTTGCACCCTTTCTTTCTTTGATCAATATCAGAAGGAAAATTAAAAAAATATTTTTTTTTAAATTTTACGTTTGAAATGGACATTATAAAATGTACTTTACATTTTAATATAATAAGGTTATTGTAAAACGGACTTCAAAGCATCCAAGCGCCAGGTGGTGTGCGCAGTAAACAGGTTGGCATATTGTGCATATGATATAAACCCCCTAGTGTCACCTAGCCATGAGTTGAAAATGAATGGAATGATCTCATCGTCTTTTCACTACGACCCAGATGGATCTAGTTTCGCTCATGTTTAACTTATAGTTTACTGTACCGTACGACAAGATTGAGATAGCAGTTCAGAATTAGACGCGCACTGGCAAATCGAATCCAAATTTCCCTTTAGATATGTTTTGTTACCATGTTTAAATTCTAATATATAACGGCAACATCACACTGCAGGAGGTGTGGCTAATTCACTTACTGCAAGCTGCGTCTATCCTTCTCAGTCTGCTATCTTCCTATGCTTTGCACATTTAACTTGCCATCTCAAATTTGTCGTACTGTACGAACCTCACCTGTTGATGAAGGCCATGGTTGAATTGGGTATGACTTTTGGAAAGTCAGTGGGCTACGGTTGAGTAAATCCGAAAATTTAAAACATATTTTTTTTAAAGAGGAGCAGGTAAACTTAGGCATAGCTTTCCAGTCAAGCGTAAAATTCATAATGCAATAACACTCTTTGAACTAAATGGATTGCCAAAATTTCATTAGATTAAAGACAATTGCAAGTTTATCAGGGCATGGTATAACGTCAAAAGTAGTTACGCCATCAATTTGAATGTAAAAAAGTTTTATTTTTATTTTATCGCTGCCCATTTGACCGTTAAACTCGACACACATCCCCATTGAGTCGAAAGAATGGAATTTCTTGTCAATACGATTATTTAACACTACAAATAGTATTTCAAAACACTGCATGCTGCAGGGTTAAGACTCAGTCCCGTTTTGATTTTAAAAATTTAATCATTACCAGAGTAACGCATTAATGATTGCAAAACGGTAATGTGAAGTTTGTCAAAAAAAAGTTGGATTTAACAAATTTAATTCATTACCAGAGTAACCTATCAATGATTTATACGAAATGTCAATGTGAAATTTGTCAAAAAGGTGACGAAAAATGGACAAAAAATTGTTTTGGTTAGGTAAGTATACATTTTAAATACAGACACCACGCGAGGTAAGAATTTTTTTTAAAACAATTTTTTTCTTTTGGGGATTATGCGTCTAAATTCCACGAAACAAAAACCCTTCTTAAAATACTAAGAGACGACAATCGAGTGGTATTCCTGTTCTTAAAAAATTCTCACCTCTTATGGTATTACACTTGATAATTTTCTGAGAAAAAGATGTTTAGTAGTAAAAGCTAAATTCCCAACTAAATAACTTTTCAATAAAGATTTTATGCAAACAAATTTAAAATTTTTAATAAGTAATTTTACAAAAACCTTCCTCAAAAGTGAGCGGTTTTGATCTAGTGTTCCTCAGGTAACTTATAATACAAATGGTAGTTTAATTCAGGAATTAGCGATAAGTCAAAATTTTCTCTTCAGGAATCAATAACGGCACCGATCTAATGTTCTGCCAACGGTGGGGTCCCAGGTTCAAATCCCACCGTTGGCAGGGATTTTTTCATTTAATTTAATTATTTAAAATTAATTCTGATGCCTTGGTAGGATTCCGCACTCGACTATTCACTATTGGGTTCTAATTACCAGTGCTGTTCCTAAAGTGGCGCTGGAAAACAGTGGCTAAATATTGTTGTCTTCATACTCAACGGCTGGAAATAAGTTTTAAAACACATTTTTGCTAAACTGATTCAAATTAATAAACACTTTCCAGGCAAAAAGGCCACTTTTAGCAATATAAATATTAATGCATCATTGACCTGTCAATGATAGCAGGCCCATAGGGTTGCCATATCTCAACTGTCAGTACCCAATGGCAACATTTTGACACGTCGTTGGAATGCCCAATATCGTCGGCTTAATATGAAAATTGAAATTGTCCAAATTTTTAGATTTTTCGATTTTGGCGGAATCTGGTACACAACAGCTAAAGCTACATAAATTAGGCGGTCATATTTTAACAGCGTAATCTACATCTTAAAATAGGAGTAAAAGTTCATATAAACATAGGTTCGAAAACGTTTCGTTGTCGAGATACAGGGTGTTACAAGTGAAGTCCTGATGACACATTTTTGTAAATATTTTCTAAAATTTCTTTAGTCACCGGTTTTCTAAAGTTGCCTAATAATTATTGTTTATACTTTCGAATAAGATAACATCACCTTATGAAATTTTCAAATGCCTTTGTCTTGAAAATGGTGCGTCCTATCGAGATGCAACAGAAGTAGTTTTATTATAAAAAAAATATTGGTTTTTAAAATGTTATAGTCAAAAATATTAAAAACTGTTAACAAAAAAAACTTAGGACAATTTTACCCTAGGCCACCCTAATTTACCCACCTATGAAGATGATCAAAAACTGGGGTTTAGTCCATTAAACAGAGCGTAAAACGGTAAGAATTTTTGGGAACCTTTTACTTAGTTATCTTTAAACGTTTAGAAAATATTTACAAAAATGTGTCATCAGGACTTCACTTTTAACATTCTATATCTTGGAAAAGTAACGTTTTCGGATCTATGTTTATATGAACTTTTACTCCTATTTTTGGATGTAGATTACGCTGTTGAAATATGATCGTCTAATTTCTTAGTTTACAAAAATTGTCACTAGATTTCGCAAAAAACATCCTTAAGTTTGACATGCATATGAATATTGCATCCTAATTATGTGCATATTTCGGACAAAATATTATTTTATATAGCGATGGTTGTGCTGCTCCGAATCCAAACTGTATCATGGCCAATGCTTTACTTAACCTTGCTGTAACTAAAAACATGTGTATTGTACAAAGATATTAAAAAAAGAATCACACCCATATGGATGTGACTCCATGCATTCCACAATTGAGCGAATGTTAAAAGGTAGAATTATTAATGTGCCTGCTGACTATATTAGTATTTGCAGATATGCCCGAAAAAAATCCTAAACTATATACAACATACTTATTTTAAAAATTTTTCTTATATAAAACTAATAAAATCTATTCGTCCAGGCGATTTAACAGTAAGTAACCTAAGAGCACTAAAGTATAATTTAGAAGGTATCATTGACTACAAAATACGGCATACAGGTACTTTTAGAGAATTTCCAATAAGCTTAAGCAATAAGCCAACATATTTTTTTTATGCTTTACCTAACTTGTATCAGACATCTAATGTTTTTGAAAAAACAATGGGCGTTTTCGGAAACTTAGTCGGATCAGAAAGATTATGGATCCTATTGTTCGTTTATCTATGGTTACTAACTCTATCCGCGTTCGGAAACTAGTGGATTACTGATCCAGTTTTAGGATCGAGATCAATATTTTGTGATCTAGTCTGCGAGGAAATTATTAATAGATCCACATGCGCACCGCAGGATTTTATAAAGGGATAACGCAATTTTTTGGTGCCTAGTGTCTGCCAGTAGCAAATCAAAGTATGTGACCAGTAGTAGCTTTGAAGTTTTTTCTACATTCTATTAGTAACAACTGATGCCTATTTGCCCATATTGCAACTTTATTAGTCAAACTACAAATATGTTTAATTAAAACGGTTCTTTATTAAACAGGGGTTTATAATATTGACAATTACGCAGGAAAAGTCAAAGATTGACAAACGTAAATAATATGAAGACTAGAGTAAATAAACAGGAACAATAATCTAACTCGTTCGTAAATTGTCGGCACTAAGTTAAGTGATCCACATGATCCATCGGGTAAAACCAGTAATCTGCATTTGTTATCTGTAGTAGGATTCCGAAGACGCCTTATGGAGAGCGACTTTTACCACTTTTATGATAATTTGATACACAATTAAAAGAATTACTTAGTTTAAAAAATATCCTACCTAAATAATTGGTTAGGACCTACTAATATTATTGTTACAAGTTTTGTGAAAAAAAGTATATATAAAACAAGCTATTTTATTTTGTACGAATTTTGCACAAGTCCAAATTGAGTTTAAATTAGAGAATGAATATTGCATAAGTCCACTATTTATAAAGGACATGCAGTATAATCATCGAGATAACCTGATCCCCTTCAAATACGAACAATATAACCTACTAGTAATTTTTATTTAACTATAAATTTTAAATAAGGCGTAAATTCGTTTATTGTCTCTCCCCAGTTTCGTGACAACCTTTATACGAGTAGGACGTACGAAATTATCTGCTATCGATCCGGTTTCTTATAAGTGCCTTATCTTTAAATTGGCGATTTTATAAATTAAATACGAAAATAAAGAGATTAAGTTTTGAGATTTTTATTTGTCCCCAATGGGGGACAAACATAAACAAGGGACGTCAGTGTTGGCGGAAAATGATGCAATGATAGTGTCTAGAGATGATGAAAATTCTTCAGAAATAAATGGGAAAACGAAGGATAATAAAATCAATGAACCTCAAGCTGCAGAAAAACAAACCGAAAAACAAACTGAAATAAAAAGTTTCAACTTACTTTCAGATAAGTATAATATTCAAAATATTTGGGTATACATAGAAAAAATTAATGATGGTAACTTGGGAAGATTGCACTCTATGACCGTTGGTCATATTCTTTTCAAAAAGATGAATTTAAAAAATATACACGAAATAAAAAGTATAGGTAAAAACCGTATTAAAATTTTGTTAAAATCTTTTGAAGATGCAAATAATCTTGTTAAAAATCCACTATTAAAAGCAGAAAATTTAATAGATTATATTCCCAACCAATTATTAGAAATAAAAGGTATAATAATAGATGTCGATACCCAATATGACACAGATTATTTAATGAATAATATTGAATCACCATCTCGTGTAAACAGCATTTACCGAACTAAATGCAAAGTCCAAAAGGATGATAAAATAGACTTCGTAGCAAAAAAAACTATTATAGTCACTTTTGAAGGGAACATTTTACCGGAATATGTTGCCTTTAATCGTGTCTTTTTTTGTGTTGAACAATTTATCGGTAGAGTTATCCAATGTTATAAATGTCTGAGATTTGGACATGTCTCTAAGCAATGTAGGAGTACGGAAGAACGATGTATTCAATGTGATAAGGATATTTCTTTCTGTATTCACTGCAAAAGTAATGACCATCTTTCTATATCCAAACAATGCCCGTTTTATGAAAAACAAAAAAAATTAAAAATATAATGGTAGAACATAAAACTTCATTTCTTGAAGCCAAACAATATTGTGATAAATCTTTTTCAAATTTTGCAAGTCAAAATTCCTTTTCTGTTTTATCAAATTACAATCAAAATTTTCCTATACTCCCTCACTCAAATCAAAACAAACCTTTATCTCAGCCAACGCCTCATAATGTAAATACAAACTTTGTCACATTATCTCAACCTAGCGGAAGTAGGTCTTCGCCTCCAAACAAAAAGAAGAGGAAAGCCGACTCTCCCTCTACACAGTCTCCTGTAATAAGGCCAATGTTCCCTTTTTCATTTGGACCTACTGAGCCCCTAAACCAAATTATAATACTACTGAATCTAAAAAAAATATAACAAAGAATGTGTCAAGCTTTATAATAGATCTATTAGAAAATATTCGTTCAGTCGATGACATTCATTCAATTGATAAGCAATTAATAATTAAGAAAATAGAAAAGGTGTTGGAGGGTACTTTTATTACCATTTAAATGGATAATATATTACAACAATATACGCTAAATATAATGCAGTGGAATGCACGTTCCGCTGTAGCAAACAAAAATAGTTTAATGCAATATCTAATTAATAAAAAAATTGATGTAGCTCTTCTGAGCGAAACATGGTTTAAAAAAAATACAACATATAACTTTCATGGATATAGTTTAGTTAGAAATGACAGGCTAGATGGCTATGGAGGTGTAGCTATTTTAGTCCATAATTCAAATAGCTTTAGTGAAATAAAAATAAATAATATCTTACAAAATGTACAAGTATGCGAAATTAAAATTACATATGCAAATTCAGATCTAAATTTTTTATCTCTTTATAGACCTCCTACAATTAGAAGTAATGCGAATGATTGGGTGAACATTTTTTCACAAGTTAAAGGCCCGGTTATTGTGGGTGGGGATTTTAATGCCCATCACTCAATTTGGGGCTCTCATACTAATGATGCAGTTGGCTTGTAACTCATTAAAACCGCAGATGATCTAAATCTTTCTATTGTCAATAATGGCCAACCTACTATCTTAACTCGTCCTGATCAAAATGCTTCAATGGTTGATATTACTTTATGTTCCCCGGAAATAGCCGACAAAGTTAATTGGTCTGTTTATCCAGACACTTTGGGATCTAATCATTTTGTTGTCCACATGGAGCTTCTGTCTAATAGGATAATAGAAGAAATTAACCCTAAAAGCAAATGGAATATAAAAAAAGCCAACTGGCCATTATATACTGCCTCCATTGACGTTTTTTTTTGAAAATAATTGTTATCAAATCGAAAGTATTTCTGAAAAATAGCAATTCTTAATTAATAGTATAAACAATGCTGCACAAATATCAATCCCACAATATAAACCGTTCGCATTCAAACTTCGTAACCCTCCACCATGGTGGAATGCGGATTGTGACAAAATAATTAAAGAACGAAAATTATCGATTTCAACTTATAAACAAAAAGCAAATTTTAAAAATAATATAGAGTGTCAGGCCATAATGGCAAAAACTAAGAAAAAACTTAAAATGATAGCAAAAGAAAATTGGGTAAATTTTGTTTCTTCGCTCAACAAAACTGTACCGTCTTCCACGCTCTGGAATCAAGCTAGAAAATTGTACAGGAAACCAGCGACCAATATTAAACCTCTTGAAGATAAATGGGTAGAGGCATTTTTTGACAAAATTGCTCCGCCATCCGCTGAACCCTTCCCGGAGAGTAAAACAACCGTAAATAATCAAAAACATTTTTTACTAGAACCTTTAACTCATGCAGAACTAGACTATGCACTTAATAATAGAACGAATACCAGTCCTGGTTATGATGAAATCAAATATCCCATGATCCAACATCTCCCCAGTATTGCCAAAAACATGTTACTGGACATTTTTAAGGGTATTCTTGTAACACCAAAAATAAATCAATTTAAGGAAGTTGTTGTCATCCCAATTCTTAAACCAGGAAAAGATCCAAACCTCGCTCAATCCTATAGGCCTATCTCTCTTATGTCCTGCATTCTTAAAACCTTAGAACGAATGATAAAAGACCGATTAGAATGGTGGCTCTCTAGGAAAAACCTTTTACCAAAGTCTCAATTTGGTTTTAGGAAAGGATACGGCACATTAGATGCACTCACCACTCTTGTCACTGATGTTCAGCATACTCTTTCCAATAATACATATTTGCCAACACTATCTATTGATATAGAAGGTGCATATGATAGCATCTGCTTAACAATATTAAAATATAAAATGATTAACTTATTCTACATACCTCCCCAACTTGCGGAAACAATTGTTGATTTTTATACACAAAGAAAGTTGTATATAAGAACACATAATAATAAAATTATAGGACCTAGATATAATAGTTCTGGCATTCCACAGGGTTCAGTATTGAGTCCCTTGCTGTTTAATATGTATATAGCCGATTTTCACGAAATCTGTATCAATAATCCATCTTTCAAAACAATACAGTATGCTGATGATTTTTGTATATATACCGAATCTAAAAAATATTATTCTTGTTTACAATCTTTGAAAAAACTTCATAAATACGCATCTAATTGGTTTATAAGTAACGGTTTCCTAATGTCATCCAGTAAATCTAATGTCTGCATTTTTTCTCGATACAATGTCCCAAATATCGAAAAACTAAAATTAAACAGTAACGATTTTCCTTTCTGCAAATCGATTAAATATTTAGGAATGGTTCTTGTTAAGAAATTGACATGGAAACTACATATTGATCATATGCTAAATAGATGCAATAGGGGTTTAAATTTCTTGAAATCAATATCGAAAACCTGGTGGGGAGCGGATGTCGAAACTTCTATGTTATTTTATCGATCGTACATAAGATCCATTTTAGATTATGGTTGTATACTTTATGGATCAGCAAGCAATCACATTTTAAGAAGAATTGATGTCTTTCAAAATACGGTACTTCGCATTTGTATAGGTGCTATGAAATCAACCCCTATCGATCCACTGCATGTCGAAGCATTAGAGCCTCCATTATGCTATAGAAGAGAATATCTTAGCAACAAATTTCTAATAAAAGTCCGATGTACAAACCCTACCTTGTATGCTAGTATTTGTAAATTAAATCATCTTGATTTAACCCAAAAATATTGGATACATAAAAAATCTCCCCCACTTTGTGAAGCTTTTAGAAATATTAGCAATTATGACGATCTCATCAGTATAGATCAGTGCTTAGATTTTGAGGATTTCTTTGCCTTTTTTAACAATGTTAATGTTATACAACCAATTTATCATGAAAATCATAAAATAAGTGCCAATATTTTGAACTCACAACTAGAAAACTGGCCTGATTCTTCAAAGATCTACACAGATGCTTCTAAAACTTTAGCTGGTACAGTATGTGCCTTTTTCATCCCTTCTACATCTACAGAGAACGTTTTTAAGTTACCATCAAATTTTTAAATATTTAGTGCAGAAGCAATTGCTATATATGAAGCTATAAAATACTTTAAAATATCTAATAATAATACTGCAGTTATTTTATCTGATTCCCTATCTGTATTACTTGCTATTCAAAGCCCAAAGCTTCCTTCCAATTCATCAAATGCTTATATTTTGCTCATTAAAAAGATACTATTCGAAATCCATAATACATCGAAAACGGTTCAATTAATATGGGTTAAAGCACATATAGGGCTCAAACATAATGAATATGTAGATGTTTTGGCTAAAAGCGCAACTACCAATGGCTTACCGACAAGTTATCAGCTGTGCAATTTGGATGCTTTTGCAATTGAGAAGCAACATCAAATGAAAAATTGGAGAAAATCTTGGAAATACTTTTGCAAAACCACTACAACTCAATAGTCAAAAATACAACAAAAAATTCCGAATGTGCATTGGTTTAAAAACTATTCACTTCCTCGAAAGTATATAACAACTATCATTGAATTGAAATTTGGACATGCATGTTATCCAGCACATTTATTCAAAATCCATGTTATAGATTCGGAGATATGTACTATGTGTCAAGAGAAAGGCGATCTAAATCATATTTTCTTTAGTTGTGCAAACTATACCCAACAATCTCAAGATCTGATACAAGATCTAATTAAAAATAATGTATTTCCTCCATTTAACATTTGCCATCTCCTCTCACTTAATCAAACAAAAATTTACGACCTCTTGATAAAATTTGTGTATGAAAGTATGTTTGTAATTAATATTAGTCTTGCAACCTATGTTCTAGCCCAATTGTTATATACCTAACTTTCCGTGGCCTAGTTTTGTGTGTAAAAAAAAATGTCTTGACGGGCCCCTAGACAAGAAGAAATGTTTTCCTTTGTTTATTCCTTGCTTGCCTTATCTTCTGTTATATATTTTTCTTCTTTTCTTGCTTAGGACAAAAGTGTGTATGATTAAATGTATGTATTTAGAGTGATAATGCAATTTAAACTTATATAATATATTCCGCGACTGGTTGAATGGCAAGTGCCCAAGCCAAAAAAAAAATTGTCTCTCCTGTAAAATTGTGCATTTCAGACTTTCATATTAAGCCGACGATATATCGGTGCATATACTGTACTAATGCTTTTTATCCATTGTGCCATGTCTTGCTGTTCATTTATTTTAAGCATTTTACCCATACATTTAGTCACCCACTTAGATCGTTTCTGGTCCTGCGATCGTTGTTTTAAATACCTTTCGCGGCGGCCAGCGACCCGGCTAGAGTAATATAGTAGAGCAAAAGATCCAAAACCTTTACCATAGGTAGCGCATCCAAAAGATGAATAAATATTATTTGGAAAATTTAAATAAATAAAATTAAAAAAATGTCTGTTATTAAAGCAGGGCTAGAAAGAACAGAATATAGTGAATAAGGAACAGCACGCGAGCAGGGCAATCTTTATTCTACAAGCTACTATTCAATTGCCTACAGAGCTTAAAGCACAAAATAAGAAGAAAAATCAGAAGGTAAGCAACTGCAAGGGATGAAGATTAAAAGCCAAAAATGTAACTAAAGTTGACTAGAATAAAAAGTGGAAATATATTTTACTGGATATTATTAAAGCTTTTTATCACAAATATGTATTTTTGTTCGTTAGTCACCACCGTTGATTAAAAAAAACTAAAACCACACAAGAGAAACGTAAACAATCCTAATCATTTTGTATTCTCTTCAAGCACTATGTAATTTTGAAATTGCACCATATTGTGCACGTCTCGAGGTTATCCACGAAAAGATGGAGAGCAGGAGATAGACCATCTGGAGAATCATGTAAATATTATAGACAAATATCCAAGCGGCTCAGCAGCCACTTATGGGAAGGGCCTAGTGACATTATAGGTAGTAGTGGTAAAAGGAGAACTAAGCAGAAGAAGAATACTTAAGTAATGTTTGCTCTATACAAGTGTTTCTTACATTTTTTTTAGCGACGGAACCCTTTTGAAAAGTGAAATATTTGAGGGAGCCCCAATTTTTTGGCGATGAAACCCTTGTGAAGAGCGAAATATTTGGCGAAGCATTAATTTTACTTTGCAACCCCGGCGCATTTCTAAAAAAAAAGTTCTTAAACCAGGTTTTGTAGTGGCGAACTTTCTCATAGTATTAATTTTATGATGAATTATTTTCGCGGAGCCCCCACAGAGGATTTGTGGAGCCCAAGGGATTAGCGGAGTACACTTTAAAAAACACTGCTCTATGCAATAAGAATAATTATGCAAGTACGACCAAAATTCTGTTAACCTTTACTTAAAATGTTGATTTGCTAAGAAAATGCATAGGGATTATTCATCATTTTTTATTTATTT